>OX393558.1:15583760-15768760 GCA_947650365.1 Chamaelirium japonicum
ATATATATATATATATATATATATATATATATATATATATATATATATATATATATATATATATATATATATATATATATATATATATATATATATATATATATATATATATATATATATATATATATATATATATATATATATATATATATATATATATATATATATATATATATATATATATATATATATATATATATATATATATATATATATATATATATATATATATATATATATATATATATATATATATATATATATATATATATATATATATATATATATATATATATATATATATATATATATATATATATATATATATATATATATATATATATTATATATATATATATATATATATATATATATATATATATGGGGACGGGGAGCCTGGACCTCAGGTTCAGCGTGAACGCTGTACCGGTGGCCTGGATGCTTGTCAAGTGTCAAAAATCCCGAAATCCCGACCGCAAACACCCCGCACGAGACTGCCCGATACCTCAGTCGTCCGATGGACTTAATCGGACGGATCGAAATCCACCTGGCTCGTTGTTACTGTGGCGGGATGAGAATCAGGTCCAAAACAGTCCCATCCGTTCGATCCTGATGATCGGACAGTTGAAAATAAAATCACGATTACTGTAGCCGCTACAGTAACCGCGAGAATCCTTTCAACCGTCCGATCGATTGAATCGGGCGGTTGAAAACAAAATCGCGATTACTGTAGCGGCTACAGTAACCACGATTTTATTTTCAACCGTCCGATCATTAGGATCGGACCGATGGAACTGTTTTGGACCCGATTCTCACTGATTCTCAGCCCGCCACAGTAACAGCGAGCCGGGTGGATTTTGATCCGTCCGATTATGTCCATCGGACAGCTGAGGTATCGGGCGATCTCACGCGGGGTGTTTGCGGCCGGGATTTCGGGATTTTTGACACTTGGCAAGCATCCAGCCACCGGTGCAACGTTCACGCTGCACCTGAGGTCCAGGCTCCCCGTCCCATATATATATATATATATATATATATATATATATATATATATATATATATATATATATATATATATATATATATATATATATATATATATATATATATATAGGGGACGGGGAGCCTGGACCTCAGGTGCAGCGTGAACGCTGCACCTGAGCCTCTCCGCGGGCACCATCTGTCGAGGAATCGGTGCATGATCCGGCCCCGATTTAAAAAAACCTCCTCCCGTCCGATTGCCTTGATCCAACGGCAGATCGGCCGTCCGGATTTACAAAACACGGGAGGCTTCTTATCCGCCCGATCGCCTCGATCCAACGAAGCCTCAGCCGGCTGATCCCACAAGCATCAACCGCCCGCACCGCACTATGCTTTCAGCCGTCCGATCGCCTCGATCCAACGGTTCAAAAAAAAATTACGGTTACTGTAGCCGCTACAGTAACCGCGAAATTGTTTTGAGCCGTTGGATCCATGCGATCGGACGGCTGAAAGCATATATTATCGCGGTTACTGTAGCGGCTACAGTAACCGCAAAAAAATTTTCAGCCGCCCGATCGCCTCGATCCAACGGCTGATGCTTGGTGCGGTGCAGGCGGCTGATGCTTGTGGGATTAGGCGGCTGAGGCTTCGTTGGATTGAGGTGATCGGGCGGCTGAGAAGTCTCCCGTGTTTTGTTAATCTGGACGGCCGATCTGTCGTTGGATCAAGGCAATCGGAAGGGCGGAGGTTTTTTTAAATCGGGGCCGGATCATGCACCGATTCCTGGACAGATGGCGCCCGCGGAGAGGCTCAGGTACAGCGTTCACGCTGCACCTGAGGTCCAGACTCCCCGTCCCTATATATATATATATATATATATATATATATATATATATATATATATATATATATAGAGAGAGAGAGAGAGAATACGGGGTATGAGCTGACAGCCTATTTCTTGGTTTGGGCTGTCAGCTAACAACCCTCCGATCCCCATCATCAGCCGTTCGTTTTATTTTTAAAAAAATCAAATTTTTTAACAGCTGCAGCCCCCGTCTCTCTCTCTCTCTCGATCTTGAGCAGCATTCTAAAGCGAACGACTGATGATGGGGATCAGAGGGCTGTTAGCTGACAGCCCAAACCAAAAAATGGGCTGTCAGCTCATACCCCGTATTCTCTCTCTCTCTCTCTCTCTCTCTCTCTATATATATATATATATATATATATATATATATATATATATATATATATATATATATATATATATATATATATATATATATATGGGCCAGGTTCAATGGACACTGTTTTTGCACTTAAATTTTTACACCGATTTTCAAATCAACTAGATAGAGGTTTCAGAATTTCTTGATTTTTTGTGAGCATAATCACCTTGACTTAGATATCACGTCCACAACAAATCAGCACATTCTAAAGCCTCCAAGTACATCAAAACTAAAAGGCTTTATCAACCGTCCATTTTAATCGTTAATTTGAAGAGCACATTTAATAAGTCTAGAGGCTTTCGAATGTGCTGATTTTTTGTAGATGTGCTATCTAAGACAAGATGATTATGCTCACAAAAAATCAAGAAATTCTAAAAACCTCTATCTAATGGTTTGAAAATCAGTGTAAAAAATTGAGTGCAAAAATAGTGTCCATTGAACCTAACCCTATATATAGTGGTTTTTACCGAAATAGCCATCAACTCTCAACTATTGTTGAGAATGGACCCCATCAAGAAATCTGAATGAAAATAGCCTTTTTAGCACGTGTGAAACAGATCGCACGGTGACACTAAACAGGTAAAAAGACATATTGACCCTTACCACTGTAAAAAGCTATCGTGGCTGGGTTTCTTACCAGTTTGAGAGAAATCGAGCTTTTCGCCTTGTTTTCGTCATGATCAACCATCGTCGAGGCTTCGTCGGACCGCTTCCATTTCAACTGGCGTCCAAAATCCCGCTTTTCGCCTTGTTTTCGTCACGATCAACCGTCGTCGAGGGTTCGTCGGATCGCCTCCACATCAACCGGCATCCAAAATCCATCTTTTTGCATTGTTTTCGTCACGATTAACCGTTGTCGAGGCTAGGTTTCTTATCAGTTTCAGAGAAATCAAGCTTTTCGCCTTGTTTTTGTCACGATCAACCGTCGTTGAGGCTTCGTCGGACCGCTTCCATTTCAACCAGTGTCAATTTCAACCGTCGTTGAGGCTTCGTCGTTGAGGCTTCGTCAAAAATCATCCCATCATATTTATCGAAAACCGCCTCCAGTTCAACCATCATTGAGGCTTCGTCGGATTAAGCTTGCCAAGGTATGTTCTATAGACCCAAATCTTAGCCCTATATTTTTATATAATTTAGTTTTTCTAATTATCCGATATTGTGATATGGATATTTTTTCGAATTTGGTAAGGTATAGTGTTTTAAAGAAATATAGTGTTTCTAATATACCTTACATTCAAATTGCACATGACATGGTATAGTGTTTCTAATATTGGTATAGTGTTTCTAATACTGGTTTCGAATTTGGTAAGGTATAGTAGTGAATTGAATGTAAGGTATAGTGTATAGTAGTGAATTGAATTCACTCACTTCAAACAACTGTTACTAATTGAATGTAAGGTATAGTGTTTTTTATTCCACCATCAGCCGGCTTTCTGTTTAACAACGTAATGTGGTTGTCAATTAAATTCAGAAGTGTGCAATTACGAATTGATTTTCTTTTTATCAAACCTGCAATTGTCTGACCCTAAATGCTTATAAGCGTACCCGTCAAAAAAAAAAATGCTTATAAGCGCATATTTCATCACTTGCATAAGCACACTTTATCATAAGTTGACTAGTATTAATCCCATGCAATGCATGGGTGGTTGCCATGCCCGCTCGATCGGATCCCATGAAATGAGGTGTATAGTTCAGGGGAGGGTTTTATAATTTGTCCTAATTACTCTTGCATCAAATTCCTAGTAAGGATACTGAAGTTGCATTCAAATTGCACATGACATGGTATAGTGTTTCTAATACTGGTTTCGAATTTGATAAGGTATAGTAGTGAATTGAATATAAGGTATAGTGTATAGTAGTGAATTGAATTCACTCACTTCAAACAACTGTTACTAATTGAATGTAAGATATAGTGTTTTTTATTCCACCATCAGCTGGCTTTCTGTTTAACAACGTAATGTGGTCGTCAATTAAATTCAGAAGTGTGCAATTAAGAATTGATTTTCTTTTTATCAAACCTGCAATTGTCTGACCCTTAATGCTTATAAGCGCATATTTCATCACTTACATAAGCACACTTTATCATAAGTTGACTAGTACTAATCCCATGCAATGCATGGATGGTTGCCATGCCCGCTCAATCGGATCCCATAAAATGAGGTGTATAGTTCAGGGGAGGGTTTTGTAATTTGCCCTAATTACTCTTGCATCAACTTCCTAGTAAGGATACTGAAGTTGCATTATTAATCTAGGCAATTCAACAATCCCGATTACACTCTGGAGTTGGCTTTGGATACTAACTAATGGTGATCCATAGAGGGAATCATAATTGCTGTGAATTTGTCTGAAAACAAGAAAGGCAACTTGTGGTTCAGCACATCTTTTAGATAAGTAACAAGAAATGATTGAAGATGGAGTCAGATATTCACCTTGCTTGCTAGGATATTCTTGCATTGGTCATAAGTCATCAGCCCAATCCTTTGAACCATAGTTACCAAATCTAACGTTTTTTTTGAAAAAAATGTGTATAAAACACATATCGCTCCGAACTCGTAGCATACGGGAATAAAACTCATATTTTTAAAAAAAAACATCAATATATGTTTTATATGCCTTTAAAACACGTAATACATGAAGTACATGTTTTATACGGTCGGTTTGGTTTTTCACTTGGATTTGGGTTCGGGTTATTTTATAACCTATCATCTCAGCAGACACGGGATAAAGGGTCGGGAGACAACTGGTCTCGGCTCAGAAGACATAGGGTTAGGGTTTTATCCCTCCTCTGCATCGCTGCGATCGGTTTCTGCGAAAGACGGAAGTGATCGAGAGAATATCACTGCGAAAGAGAAAGAGGAAGAAAGAATTGACTTGACTTGTAGTGAATTGAATTGAACTAAATATAAGGTATAGTAGTGAATTCCCCACTACTGAATGTAAGATATAGTGAATTGAATTGTAGTGAATTGAATTGAATTGAATTAAATTGAATTGAACTAAATATAGTGAATTGAAGTGAATTGAATTGAACTAAATATAAAGTATAGTAGTGAATTGAACTAAATATAGTGAATTGAATTGAATTAAATATAGTAAACTGAATGAACTAAATATAGTGAATTGAATTGAATTGAATTGAACTAAACATAGTGAATTGAAATGAATTGAACTAAATATAGTGAATTAAATTGAACTAAATATAAGGTATAGCAGTGAATTGAATTAAATATAAGGTATAGTAGTGAATTGAACTAAATATAGTGAATTGAATTGAATTAAATATAGTGAACTGAATTGAACTAAATATAGTTAATTGAATTGAATTGAACTAAATATAGTGAATTGAAATGAATTGAACTAAATATAGTGAATTGAATTGAATTGAACTAAATATTGTGAATTGAAGTGAATTAAATTAAACTAAATATAAGGTATAGTAATGAATTGAATTAAATATAAGGTATAGTAGTGAATTGAACTAAATATAGTGAATTGAATTGAATTAAATATAGTAAACTGAATTGAACTAAATATAGTGAATTGAATTGAATTGAATTGAACTAAATATAGTGAATTGAAGTGAATTGAACTAAATATAGTGAATTGAATTGAATTGAACTAAATATAGTGAATTGAAGTGAATTGAATTGAACTAAATATAAGGTATAGTAGTGCATTGAACTAAATATAAGGTATAGTAGTGAATTGAACTAAATATAGTGAATTGAATTGAATTAAATATTATGAACTGAATTGAACTAAATATAGTGAATCGAATTGAATTGAACTAAATATAGTGAATTGAACTAAATATAGTAAATGTAAGGTATAGTGTTTTGAACAAATAGTATAGTGTTTTGAACAAATATAGTGAATTGAACAAATATAGTGAATGTAAGGTATAGTACTGAATGTAAGGTATAGTGTTTTGAACAAATAGTAGTGAATTGAATCGAACTAAATGTAAGGTATAGTAGTGAATTGAACTAAATATAGTGAATTGAATTGAATTAAATATTATGAACTGAATTGAACTAAATATAGTGAATTGAATTGAATTGAATTGAACTAAATATAGTGAATTGAACTAAATATAGTGAATGTAAGGTATAGTGTTTTGAACAAATAGTATAGTGTTTTGAACAAATATAGTGAATTGAACAAATATAGTGAATGTAAGGTATAATACTGAATATAAAGTATAGTCTTTTGAACAAATAGTAGTCAATTGAAGCAAACTAAATGTAAGGTATAGTAGTGAATTGACTTGAATTGTAGTGAATTGAATTGAATTGAACTGATAGTATTTTCGAATTTGGAGAATAACTAATAGTAGTTTCGTCCATATTTTATGTATTGTTTCGTCCATATTTTATGTATTTTTTTGTCCATATGTCATCCAAATTTTTATCATATATATATTTTATTGAGACCTCATTTAATTTATTGTATCTTTGTTATTTTGTTTACAGATGGTTATGAAAAACTGTGGTCGTGGACGTTCGCATGAACGTGGTGGTAGGGACCCTCCTACTATAGAGGAAAATGTGTCCGGTATGATTACACAAACTACTGAATCTAATATGAAGATTGAAGCAAAGAAAAAGAAAAGAAAGATTGAAGAGGAAGAGAATGTAGAAGAGGAAATAGAAAAGAAAGTGCCCACGGAGCTAAGTGATAGATTGAGCTATTTTGGTAAAGCTTCTACAAGGAACAGCATTAAGTACTTAAATGAAATTGAGGAGCTCTTCAAGGCAATATATACAAAAAACAATTCTACATATATGATGGATAGGATGAAAATGAATTATTTTGGTTTCTTATTCGATTGGAGACGCAATGCAAGAGCTATGATATCCCCAAGTGTCATACATTATTTTTGGCAAAGACACTTAGGTGGTCTTAAGTTTAATTTAGATGGCCAGATTATTTTATTCTAGCCTTTAGAGTTTTATTTAGTTTCTAGACTTCAGTATTGTCATGGGCCTCCTCCTCTGATACTAGACATAGGGTCAGACAACTTAAGAAGTAGATACTTTCCACGCGAGGCTACTCAAGCCTCCTTAATGGCTGCAATTATAGCAACTGGAGTTCCAGATGATACAATGAAGCTTTCTTTGGTACTTATTTTGGAGAGTGTTATTCTTGGCAGCAACAAGAATATGATCGTACCGGATAGATATTTGAGATTGGTGGATGATTTAGAGAGTTTCAATAGTTACCCTTGGGGTAACCTATGTTATAGCCATATCATATCTGGGCTTGAAGGTGCAGTAAATGTTACAAAGTAGGCACCAAAATATAATATTTTTGGATGCATGTACATATTACATGTATTATTCTATAGATAAATAATTCATAGTATCTATTGTTTAATATTTGTATTAATTTTTTTATAATTATTTGCTACAGGTATAGGCATTCGAACGGATTCCCCAACTGGAGAGTGTATGTGCCATGATGCTTGAGCAACCAAGGTGGCCGAGACTCCTCAATTGGTATGACATCAGAGCATCATCACACCAAAGAATAAAAGATATTGTGAATTCCAATAAAATAAGTATACAAGTTTTTAATTGCTTAGATTAAAGTAATAGATGCATCGTATAATTATTAATTTTTTTGTCTGAATGTATTAATAGGGTCAGATTTTGAATGAGCTGACTCTCAGAGAAGAGGAGAAGGTAATTGATATGCTGCAAGACTTATTTGGTGCTGAGGTTTCTCACTTCCAAGAAAATAAGGGCAATCAGTTGTTTTTTACTACACCGGATCATAACGACAGATCCGATGAAGGTAAATTTGAGGAAAGATTCTCCTCACTTGAGAAAAAATTTCAAAAAAAATTATGCTCACTTGAGGAGAAATTTGAGGAAAAATTCTCCTCACTTGAGGAGAAATATGCAAAGATGATCTCCTCAATGGAAGAGAAATATAAGAGGAAGATCTCCTCAATTGAGGAGAGACATGCGAGAGAGCTCTCTTTACTTAGAGAACAATACTGCATCAGTTTAGACAGTCAAGTAAACCAATAACGATTCCTATATATTCTATAATTATTTACTTTTTGTATATATATTAATTAACTATATGTTTATCTTTAACGGTATGTGTAGAAGGAGAAGGAGAATGAAAACATATTCTCTGAATTTAATAAGGATATAGGCCTCGAGAAGAAGAACGAGGAAGAGAAGAAAGACAAGGTAGACGGAGATAGAACGGAAAATGAAGGAGAAGGGAAAACAAAGAATAATGATAAGGAGGGAGACAAGGTGGTGGAAACGGATCCATTGAAAGTTTTTACATCACAGCAGATGAACAAACCGGGTCCGCTAATATGCTCTCCATATACCACCTACAAGAAGAAAAATCTCCGTAAGGAAATACAAGAAGAGGAGGTCATTGGCGGGGATAAGTTGATAAAAAGACTATCGTCTGAAGAGCGAGAGTCAATGATAGCTTTTTTTGATGACAACAGAAATAAATTATAAGTATAGTCACTATATAATCTATTTTTGAATGATAACATATTTTACCTCTTAATAATTAATGGGATCGTTGTCACTATAGGCCTGATGTTGTAATTGATGGGATCCTTGTAACCCCTCACTTAATTAACAAACTATATGAGAGAACATCATGGGTGATGAGCAAGGTGAGTTTATATCAATTATTTTTTTTGATCTCTCGATATGTCATATTCAATAGTATAAAATTTTATATTGTTGCAGCACATTGATGCATATATGTACTTACTTGAAGAGCTATAAGAGTTGGAAGGACTATGTACAAAGTCACGATAGAAACCCAAATGATAATCACCTTATTCATTCCTTCATTGCATCATATAGGTGGCCGAAAGAATTTGGAAGTCCTGTCAAAGATGAGAAATGGGATATCATTCTGATATGGAAGTGCACATACATAATCATCCCTATCAATGATGATAACCTTCATTGATATCTTGGGATTCTCCATATACAGGATAGAAAATTAGTTTTGATTAACTCTCTTTACAGTGACCCTGTTTCTAAGTATAGTAGAAAAGTAGAACCATTTTTAGAAATTCTATCAATATTTTTATATTTTTTGAAAGATCAAAATGCATTGCAGGGTGCAAAATGGATAACCAAGAATGGTAAAGATCATCCTAGGTAATACAATGGGTAAGTTTTTATTACGAAATACTGAAAAAATATTAGTCCTTTTATACAACTAACAATTATATATGTTATATAGGTATGATTGTGGCGTATTTCTGATGTCTTTTGTCAATTATTACAGCAGCAACAAAAAGATCGATTTCAGTCAGGTATAATATTCAGTTGTTTGCAATCTAATATTCAGTCAGGTATAATATTTAGTCATATATAATATTCAATAATTATACTTGCAATCTAATTGTTTAAATTTGTTGGTTGATATGACATCATTTCGAAGGCGAATTGCATATCAAATATTGCATCAATATATAGATTGAAGGGATATGACTGAAGAACTCAATTTGGCTATGATGATTGAAATGACTCGATGATTTGGAACTAACATCAAAGAACTTGTAATTTGTTAGAATTTATAATTTGTAATATATTGTACTTTATTGTAATTTGTAATGGAAGGGCTATGACTGAAGGACTCAATTTGGCTATGATGATTGGAATGACTTGATGATTTGGAACTTGCATCAAAGTTGTTTGTAATTTGTTGAAATTTATAATGGAATGACTAGATATGTGTAATTTGTTGTACTTTGTTGTAATTTGTAATGGAATGACTAGATATGTGTAATTTGGATGAAAGAGTATTTGCAATTTGTATCAAAGAGTATTTGCAATTTGTATGAAAGTGTATTTGCATCAAAAAGTATTTGCATCAAAGAGTATGTGAAATTTACATGAAAAAGTATTTGCATTGTAATGTAATGTAATGTAATTCGGAATTTGTAATTTGTGTAATTTGAAATGTAATATGCAATTTGTAATTTGTGATTTGTAATTTATAATTTGTAATAAAATATAATTTGTAATTTGCATCAAAGAGTATTTGCAATTTGTAATTTGTAATTTCTATCAAAGAGTTATTTGTAATTTGGAATAGAATGTAATTTGCATCACAGTGAAACCTGTCAGAGACTGGCCATATGTAACCTATGAAAATATAGACGAAATTCGGATGAAATAACAAATTTCGTCTATGTTTCGTCTCCGCTAAATCACAGTCAGGCGTAGCCCGAGACTTGCCAGATTGAACCTATGAAAATATAGACAAAATCAGAACGAAATAACAAATTTTGTCTATGTTTCGTCGCCGAAAAATCACAGTAAGGCCTACCCGAGACTGGCTTTGGGCTGTGAGATAAAAATCGGACGAAATAACAAATTTCGTCTATGTTTTCGTCACCGAAAAATCACAGTCAGGCCTGCCCGAGACTGGCTTTGGGCTGTGAGACAAAAATTGGACGAAATAACAAATTTCGTCTATGTTTTTGTCTCCGAAAAATCACAGTCAGGCACAGCCCGAGACTTGCCAGATTGAACCTGTGAAAATATAGACTAAATCAGGACGAAATAACAAATTTTGTCTATGTTTCGTCGCCGAAAAATCACAGTTAGTCCTACCCGAGACTGGCTTTGGGCTGTGAGACAAAAATCGGATAAAATAACAAATTTCGTCTATGTTTTCGTCGCCGTAAAATCACAGTCAGGCCTGCCCGAGACTGGCATTGGGCTGTGAGACGAAAGTCGGATGAAATTGGACGAAATAACAAAGTCCGTCTATGTTTCGTTACCGAAAAATC
Source organism: Chamaelirium japonicum (assembly GCA_947650365.1). Lineage (NCBI taxonomy): Eukaryota > Viridiplantae > Streptophyta > Magnoliopsida > Liliales > Melanthiaceae > Chamaelirium > Chamaelirium japonicum. The sequence continues at coordinate 15,594,765 of OX393558.1, forward strand.
ACAGTCAGGCCTGCTCGAGACTGGCTTAGGCCTGTGATTTTTTCTCTCTATAATTTTTTTCTCTCTGTAATTTTTTTCTCTCTATAATTTTATTTCTCTCTCTATAATTTTTTTTCTTTATAATTTTTTTCTCTCTATAATTTTTTTTTCTCTTTATAATTTTTTCTCTCTATAATTTTTTTCTCTCTCTATAATTTTTTCTCTCTCTCTATAATTTTTTTCTCTCTATAATTTTTTCTCTCTTTATAATTTTTTTTCTCTCTATAATTTTTTTCTATCTATATGATTTTTTTCTCTCTCTATAATTTTTTCTCTCTCTATAATTTTTTTCTGTCTCTATAATATTTTTCTCTCTCTATAATTTTTTTTCTCTCTATAATTTTTTTTTTCTCTATAATTTTTCTCTTTCTATAGTTTTTCTCTCTCTATAATTTTTTCTCTCTATAATATTTTTCTCTCTGTAATTTTTTTCTGTCTCTATAATATTTTTTTCTGTCTATAGTTTTTCTCTCACTATAATTTTTTTCTGTCTCTATAATTTTTATCTCTCTATAAATTTTTTCTCTCTCTATGATATTTTTTTCTCTCTGTAATTTTTTTCTGTGTCTATAATATTTTTCTCTTTCTATAATTTTTCTCTCTCTATAATTTTTTTTCAGTTTGCACTTTTTTCCTGCACCATGAACTCTATAATTTTTTCTCTATTTATAATTTTTTTCTCTCTATAATTTTTTCTCTCTCTATAATTTTTTCTCTCTCTATAATTTTTTTATGTCTATAAATTTTTTTTCTATCTATAATTTTTCTCTCACTATAATTTTTTTTCATCTCTATAATATTTTTCTCTCTCTATTATTTTTCTCTCTATAATTTTTTCTCTCTCTATAATATTTTTTTCTCTCTGTAATTTTTTTTTATCTCTATAATATTTTTCTCTCTCTATAATTTTTTTCAGTTTGTACTTTTTTCCTGCGGCATGAACTCCAAATAGGGGATGCGAAGAAATACCGAAGCATTGATCTTTAGGGCTAGCCAAAGTGGTACCCAATTGATACCCTTCGCTTATAACCTATTTGGAATCACTTGCCACATGGATTCGAGACATGCACCATATTCAAACAAAAACTTAAGATATGTCATTACATTACAAAACTTAGGATATGTCATTTACAAACTTAAGAAATGTCATTACATTACAAAATCCGAGATATGTACCATATTCAAACAGAAACTGAATAACTTCTTAAATGAAAAATCTTAAGAAATGTCATTATATTACAAACTTAAGATATGTCATTACATTACAATATTCGAGACATGCAATACTTCAGAAATATTATTACAATAGAGTTCCCCTTACATGTCATTACAATCACCTTCATTCATATTACAATGAATATAAATATAAATACCATCATAGCCAAAAGTGCTCCTAACATACAAAACCCACACTCCCGAGTGGTAAACTTAGGAGCGGGAGGGACAAAAGAGGCACAATCCGAAGGTGCATGACGCTTACTATCTAAAGGGATATCATGATTACTATCAGGAGGGAGATGCTCGCTTTAGAACTTGGATAAGTGACCTTCAGCCTCCTCAAGGGAACGGAATGAACGATACAAAAATCCTCCATAGCCATTAACTTGTCGTTGACACTCCTCCCAAGTGTAGTAAATCCCAGACCTTCTACCCACAAATACCACATAGTATTTATTTCCTATAAGTACGATACCTGTATAATCATGTCATTCAATAAGTTTATAAGATGTTCAATTAATATGTAGAAATTAACAATAAGAATATATATCATAATATGCATATAACAACAAGTAAAGTCTGGAGTTTTAATTGATATTGCTCCAAAATCATAGTGATTTCAAGAATTCACTCAGATATGTTATAATGACTGGAAGAAGTATGTGCAAACTCATAAAGGGAACAAGTAAAAAAATATGATACCTTTACTATACAATAATAGAAAAATTACATGATTTTTTATTATGTCCAGAACGTTTACATCTAGCACATTTGACAGTCTGGCGTTCCTCACCCTGTAAGAGAATCCTTTTTTTCTTTGGCCTTTCCGCTGTTTTTTTTTTCAATGGGTGGGATTAGTTTATTAGCTGATTTAATAATTTCTGGGGTCTTCCACTCACTTTTATCAGCAACTGGGTAGATAGATTCTGCATAGATTGCCCTGTAGTTATCTGCTGTATAGTAGTGTGCACAAAATAGATAAAGATCCATCTTATACTGTGCAATTCCGGCTAATGCATGTGAACATGGCATGACCATCACATCAAATTTACGGCATGTGCATTTTCGATTGCTTAAAACTACATGAGCATAATATTGTATAGATCTGACCATATACTCATTAAGATTAATAGGATGACACGCTATGCCACGAGCTCTATCCATATCTCCGGCTAGTTGATTTTTTGCCCATTTTGTAAGTTTTGTTGTCAAAGTTGTTGCCGTATTTTTTCGTTTGAACCATAAAGCCTGGAGTTTTAACCGATATTGCTCCAAAATCATAGTGATGGGTAGTTCTCTGATATCTTTTAAGACACTATTGTAACTTTCAGAACTATTTATAGTTATAATATTATACCTTCTGCGTGTGAAATACGCTGTAGTTCATTTTGCTGGCTCAATTTCTCGTAACCAGTTATGTGCATCTTCATTTATATGCTTTATTATTTCCATCACTTGATGAAACTTTGATTCTCTTATTGCCTTTACAACTGTATAAAAGTAAGAATATAATCTTTGTTATTTGAATTTGGCAAACATGTTTTGCGAAATATGGAACGCACAATAACCATGTACAACATCCAAAAAGACAATAGGAACTTGAGCCAATAAAGCCTTGTGTCGGTCGGATATAATAACCAAATCATTAACTTGACCCAAGCTGTCCCACAGTTGTGTTAAGAACCAATTTTAACTTTCATTGTTCTCAGATTCACCAATCCCAATAGTCACGGGAAATATATGATTATCTCCATCCAAAGTGGTAGCAATAAATAAAGTACTTTTGTACTTGCCTTTTAAATGAAATCCGTCAACGGCTATTACTGGTCTTAGATTTTGTCTTTGAAAACTACGTAAACATGGATCAAGAGCCATAAAAACAGCCTTAAATTTGTCTCTTTCTCTTAAAATATTAGTGATAGTTTCAGGATTATTTTGTGTAACTTTATGACAATATGCTGGAAGAATTACATACGAGTCCTCGTATGAGCCTCTTAAAAGAGTAATTGACATCTCCCTTGCCAGCCATGCTTTTCGATAAGTGATCTGCACATCAAATTCTTATTGCACATAATATATAATTACTTTGGGAGAGTACAATACATGTGCTTCTATTCGAGCTTTCACAAAATCACATATCAACTTGCTTGTAGCTTGTCGATAATCAATTCCACGCTGTGGCAATGAGCAGTTGTGTAGGCCTAGAAAAGTATTTTTGAAAACATCACACCCTTTTTGTCTACTTGCACGTAATCTCCAACTGCAATTTTCTCTTTTATATTTCAATGAATATCTTGTTCTGCTGAACTTCATCACCTTGTACTCAATGTTTGTAAATAAAGCATTCTTCTGTACCATCTTGATCAATGTGTCTTTATCTATAAATATCTTATTAGGATAAAATTGTTGATAATCATCTTTTACTTCAACAGCAATAGGGAATTTGTTAAGTACATATTTGTCTTCATAAACCATAACAGAATCAGGTATTGAAAACTTATGTACATCGTTTTCCATCCAATTACTGCTAGCAAAACACTCTTTCTGACTATGTCTCAGTGGTACTTCTTTCTTCCTTCTTTGTTTTTCAGTCATACTTCCTTCTTGCTTACAGATAAATATCATTATCCTTCAGCTGACTATTCTCTTGAGTGTGCTTTGGAGATACTACCATATCCGCAGGAGTGTCAATGAATAATTCATCCAATACATCACAACCAGCAGGCTTCTGGTTAAGATCTATAGATAATTTTGCATCTCTTCTTGACCCATTATGATCATCATCTGTATTCACCTTACTGGACATATATTATTTAAAAACATATAAGTACATGAACTAATTAATCATCGAAATTACAACAGACGATAATTAGAAAAATTATTCATACCTTCTATCATTCATAACAATGTCAAATAATAGAGGGTTGTCTTCAGGTTTCTCCACGCTCTTGTACTCAATACGTTGACTGATATCTAGTGTGCATGGTACAAAACTGAAATCCTCGCCATAATTAATATCAGTATTTTCATCCGTATGCAAATCTCCAACACCGAATGATGACGATATCGAACAATGAAGCTCCGATGATGTCGAGATATTTTTTAAGTCAACGGAAGGGGTAACTACACAAGGTGTTTTACGAGACACCTATGTCGTTTCTTTCAACTTCCTCTTATTACCGAGTAGTTCGATTTTAATCGACCTGTGAATAGATCCCGGATTTTTTAGCACTCTGCTTATCAATAATGGGACATTGCTATTATTGGCTCGGATGTTATGGGCAATAAATACTGCAACATCATTATCATGCATAATTTCGGTAGGAGGACATGCAAGTGTACTTGGATATAAAACCTTTATTGTGATTTCATACTCTTTGAGACTATCATTTGTAATCTTATAAATTTCCTGAAGAAGATAGTCAAAATCCGATTTTGTAGATAAAATGATACTTTTAGTTCTTCTACCCCTGTACTCGTACTTTTCTTTTAAATATAATAATTCTCCATCGTAACAACAAAGTATCGATAATGTTGAATCCATATTTCAAATCCCTGTTAGCATAGAATCACAATATCAAAACTTAGCAATATAAAATTTGATATCAAAGATTAATCATATGTAACCAATACAAAATAGACTCATTACGACTAACAATTATTATTTATTTTTTACTTTTAAACTTTTAGATCATGTGATGCTAATATTCACCTAATTTTGTAATTTTCGTTCCTTTTTTGTCATAACCATATTGATGAATAGCTAATTTTATCGATTTCATCACTTTTTCATCCTAAAATGTGATGTTACTATTTTAAGCATAGAATCACAATATCAAAACTCAACAATACCAAATTTGATACCAAAAATTACTCATACATATCCAATATATACTAGACTCATCACGACCAATATAATATATATTCAGCTAATTTTGTCGATTTCATTACTTTTTCGTCCTAACCATAATGACGAGTAGCCAATTCTATCAATTTCGTTCCTTTTTCGTCCTAAAATGTGTTGTTAATATTCAACCACTTTTTATTGGTTTTGTTCCTTTTTTCTCGATTGGTTGTTGTTGTTAATAAAATCATAAAGTAATCAAATGGTACAATGAAGAAGTTAATCAAACATATATAAAAAAAATCATAAAGCATGGAGGTTTAAAGGGGATATCTCACAGCCCTGTTGAAATGAGATAGTCGTCATCGAAAGGTTGTCGTCCAAAGGGGTGAAGTGAAGAGTCGTTAAAAATGGTGAAGTATAGGAGTCGTTGAAAGGGGTGAAGTGTAGGAGCCATCGAAAGGGGTGAAGTGAAGGAAGACTCACGGGCTTTGATGATCACCGTTGAAATGGGTGGCCGGTTGTCCCACAGTCGCCGTTGAATGGTTGCCGTCAAAGAGGTGGAGGAAGCCGCCGTCCAAATGAGAGAAGTGAAAGGAGACTCAATGGAAGGTAGGGTTTTAGTAAAAGGGTAGTTTGGTCCCAAAGAGTTTCAATGGTCATTTTGGTAAAGCCAAAAGCAACCTAGCCCATTCTCAACAATAGTTGTGAGTTGGTGGCCATTTCGGTAAAAACCTCCTATATATATATATATATATATATATATATATATATATATATATATATATATATATATATATATATATATATATATATAGGAGCCATCGAAAGGGGTGAAGTGAAGGAAGACTCACGGGCTTTGATGATCACCGTTGAAATGGGTGGCCGGTTGTCCCACAGTCGCCGTTGAATGGTTGCCGTCAAAGAGGTGGAGGAAGCCGCCGTCCAAATGAGAGAAGTGAAAGGAGACTCAATGGAAGGTAGGGTTTTAGTAAAAGGGTAGTTTGGTCCCAAAGAGTTTCAATGGTCATTTTGGTAAAGCCAAAAGCAACCTAGCCCATTCTCAACAATAGTTGTGAGTTGGTGGCCATTTCGGTAAAAACCTCCTATATATATATATATATATATATATATATATATATATATATATATATATATATATACAGAGAGAGAGAGGAATGCTTAGGTGTAGTCTGTGGTCTATATATATATATATATATATGTGTGTGTGTGTGTGTGTGTGTGTGTACAACAGGATATCAAGAAGAGATACACACACACACACAGAGGATATCCATTGGGCCATCCTGACGTGGTCTTCCTGACATTGTAGCTGACCACACCGTTCTTTCTCGTGCCAGTAAGACTAAGTGTGATTCATCTGTTGGGACTGGGTGCAGAATACAAACCATTGGGGAAGGCAAAGTAGCTTGTCGTGGATTTCATTAGCCGCTTAACCTGGGACAGCATCAGATGCTGCCAATCGATATGATGTCGTACGTCCATTAGCTCGTGATATTGGTCACCGCATTCCAAATAGTGGAGCGAACTACTCTCTAGTAACTGGACGCTCAGTAATCTAATGCTGCATGGACTGAGTAAAAGGATTGATTTCTTCCCTCTAAAATAATATTATTAAAATAATTAGTGCTAGCATAAAACTAATCCCTTTCTGCTGCACAGCTCTCTCTCTCTCTCTCTCTCTCTCTCTCTCTCTTTCTCTCTCTCTGCACGTGATGTCTACATCTTGCAACTTCTTTTGGGAGTGATCAACGCCTTTACAACCATCCCCTTGTCCACCTAAATCAGGCCATCCTGACGTGCCCCTTGATTATAGCTATCCCTTTGCTTACTAGTCGTCCGAGTGCAATTCACAAATAGGTGCAATAGATGGCTGTGATTTTTGTGTGTGTGTGTGTGTGTGTGTGTGTGTGTGTGTGTGAGAGAGAGAGAGAGAGAGAGAGAGAGAGAGAGAGAGAGAGAGAGAGAGAGAGAGAGATTTAATGAGCCATGTGGCATGTCTTGAATGGACCATGAGGAATTTAACTCCAGTGGCAAAATGTGTGAACAATCACGCTAATACCAAATGTGCCATCATTTTTTCCCACATTTGTTTTGTGCAAAAAAACCTCAAAAATCAAATGTTTCTTTCTCCCTCTCCCTAGGTGAATTGCACTTGCCCTAACCCTACAGGATACATCTTGACCACTACTTTCTCTTCTCATTTGTTCGTTGTACTTTGATGGACGACTAAATTTATATCGTTCCTTTTTGTTGATGAGATGTTATTACTCATAATTATCGTGAGCATACGTAACATGTTATATAGATTATTATCATCTTTAACTTCTTTCCAAGCCTACCCCACCACCACCCAACCTTTTCCCAGGGCAAATATGTGAGCCACTTGTTCACTAATGCCGGCCGTCACAACGACCTCATGTTGTCTAAGGCTCGGCTCTCCAAGTCCCAAACCCCACCACCACCAAACCTTCCCATCGAACAACTGGGCGACCCTATGTTAACTTGCCTCCTTCACTTGTTCTCAATTGTTGGTCACCACAACAACATGTGCACCCCCCTCTTTGGCACCTTCGCCTTCGGAAACCACTGCGTGGTCAACCCCTCAACCTTCGGGCAGTCTTATTAGAGCCGGCCAGTCCACTCCGTTGCGGCAATCCTACGTTGAAGGCCCTTTTGTTTCAACGTAAAGTGGCCGCGGAAATCATCGAAGTGGCGGAACTCGAGCACTTTGGTCGTTTGTTTTCAACGTAAGTGGTTGCGGAAGTCGTAAGCGGGGCTTCCGATCAACCCTCATAGGCCCCTTTTTCAACCGCTCAACTTCGGAGTTTTTTGGTCCAAAGTGAGACTCTTCCCATTCGAAAGTGGGATTTGTATGCCACCTCATCCCTGCAAAACAGTTTTTATACTTCTACCACTTCATCACTATATAACACTTTTTATACTTCCACCACTATTTTTCGTAACACTTTAGTAAAAAAAATATACTGAAAATGACAGAACTACAACATTTACCGTTTCCATCAAAATAAACGGCTAAGAACGTTCCACTCCCCATCAGACAGCTGGGTGCCATTCACCCCTCAAGTATACAACCCTCTTGTGTTTTGACTGTACAACTCCCTCAATGGGTCGGAGAGCCATCTGCACCCAGGCCCTACCTCCTCCCAATCGTGCCGCCGAACTCTGTGACATCCTACTGCTCGCCGGCCTCCGCAAATCCCTCTCCCGCCCTAAGGGGCTCCGTGACATTGACCCCTCCGCTCTGCCTTCTCCTCTCCCCGACGCCGTCGTCCTCAGCCTCCTTCGCCACCCCGCCCTCGACCCCGACGCGAAGCTCACCTTCTTCCGCTGGGCCGCCTCCCTCCCCTCCTACTCCCCCTCACCAGACGCCCACTCCGCCCTCATCCGACTCCTAGCCCACACCGGCCGCCTCGATGACCTCCGCTCCCTCCTCCGTCACGCCCTCGCCTCCGGCGGCCCCCATGCCGTCGACCCCTCAACCTTCCAGTCCATTCTCACCGCCCTTCTCCGTGCCGGCCGCTTGGACTCCGCCATCGGCGCCCTCTGTGACGCCGAGGAGCTCGGCGCCACCGCCTCCCTCAGCCCCCAGACATATGGCTCCATCATCCTCGCGCTCCTCAAGAAATCACAGCTGGATCTTGCCCTCTTGTTGTTTCAGAAGCTTCTGGATTCATTTATCGAACCTGACGTCCTCGTCTGCAACGAATTGCTAGTGGCGCTGAGGCGGGCTGACATGAGGGATGAGTTCAGAAAGGTGTTCGATGAATTGACCCAAAGAAGGTTCCCTTTGAATGCTTGGACCTACAACATCTGCATCCATGCCTTTGGGAGTTGGGGGCAATTGGGCACTGCTCTGAGCCTTTTCAAGGAGATGAACTCGAAGGGCTCGTTGGCAGCTCCCGATATCTGTACCTACAACTCGGTGATGCATGCGCTTTGTTCAGGAGGGATGGTCCAAGATGCACTGATCGTGTATCATGAGATGAAGGAATCTGGCCATGAGCCCGACCGATTCACATACCAAACACTGATCCATGGATGCTTCAAAACCTACCACATAGATGAAGCTATTCGAGTTTTCCGGGAGATGAAGTATAACAATGTCAGAGCCAATACTATAGTTTATAATTATATGATTGATGGCCTTCTAAAGGGTAGGAAGCTCAATGATGCATGTAATATGTTTGAGGAGATGGTTTCGGATGGTGTTAGGGCCTCGTGCTACACGTACAATATTTTGATTGATGGTTTGATTCGGAACGGACAACCCTTTGCTGCTTTTACTCTCTTTAATGACTTGAAGAAGAAGGGGAACTTTGTTGACGGTGTCTCGTATAGTATCATCATATCACAGTATTGTGAGGAGGGTGGGGTGGAGGAAGCGCTCGACTTGGCTGATGAAATGATAGAAAGAGGGTTTGTGGTGGATTGGGTTACAACAAAATCTCTCCTCACCGGGCTACCTAAGATTGGGATACGTGATGCCAAGGACCATCTTTTGAAGCGCTTTAGGGATTGTAGTATGATGCCCAGCCTTTCTAGGTGGAAGGCCAATATGAAACCTTTAGTCAAAGATCGTCAGGACAAGGGAAAGGATTTCACGGCCATCTTCCCATCCGTAGGAGACTTAAGTGAGATCATGAGCTGGGTTAACATGTTACCAGAGGACGATATTGGTGACCTTAATGTTTACCCTGAATCTAAGGACGAGTGGTCTTCATTCCCATACTTGGATCAAATAGCTGACAAGTTTAAGTCCCTTGACGTTTCTCAAAAGTTTACTTTGTCTAGAGGGCAGAGGGTGCAGGACAAGGGAATCAAGTCATTCCAGATTGATGCAATGAATACATCCTTGTCGATCTATCTAGCAAAAAGGAAGTTGAGCAAAGCTCTCAAGTATTATGAGAAATTCACATGGTTGGGCCATAAACCTTCGGCTTATACATATAATTCTTTGATGAGTTCCTTCGTCAATAAGGGATATTTGAATGATGCATGGGGAGTTCTTGAGGAGATGGGGGGTAATTTATGCCCGGCCGACATTGCAACCTGTAATGTGATAATTCAAGGGCTTGGGAAGATGGGAAAAGCAGATCTTGTGTGCGTAGTCCTTAATCAACTGTTGAAAAAAGGTGGCTATCTCGACATTGTGATGTATAATACTTTGATTAATGCACTCGGGAAAGTCGGAAGAATTGATGAAGCAAACAAGTTGTTCGAACAGATGATTGGAAGTGGCATCAACCCAGATGTTGTTACTTTCAATACGCTCATTGAGGTTCATGCTAAGTCTGGAAGGATTAAAGATGCAAAAAAATATGTCCGAAAAATGTTGGCTTCAGGCTACGCTCCGAATCATATAACTCACACAATTTTTGATTTTTTGACGGTATCGAAAGACATCTATGAAACATGAGAATGCTGAACTTTATGAATTCTCAATTTGAAGGTAGCTTTCTACATTTTTCTCTCTGATCAATGTCTGAAAAATGTTGTTGAAGGTTTTCAAGGTTGACCTTATGCCCCATGTGGATTGTGTTAATAATCAGAGAAATATATATAACTTTCATTTATGAAGTAATTTTTTTTTATATGATCAAAGTTGAAGGTTTTTGTCGAGCTTCATACACCATGCATATTGCTTTTAACATTTTTTCTCATGGGAAATTAGGTTATATGATTTTCCTCATGGGAATTTTTTTTTTCCTTTTATGATTTTTTTTCCCTTTCAAGCATTTTGGCTATTTATCTTGTATGATTTATTGTCACCCGCTGCTTTTGTCTGAAATTCTGAATCTTTGTTGTCAATTTTGGCTTTTGTTATACACAGATCATCCGTGATATTTTAGTTGTTGGTTGTATGGATTTCAACTAACTTGTTGAGACGGTCTCATTCTGGAATGACAAAGAGCAATGGTTGAAGGAATGAAAGACCCTGAGATGAATGATGCATGGGAAATCATGGCCAGATTGATAGATAAAGCCAATTGATTTGAAAGTGGGTGGCTGTACTAAACATTGATATATTCAGGTAAGCTTAGAAGTTTATAGATGACATCATGTAAAAAGGCTTGAATTTTTGTTTAATACTGAGTTTCTTAGAACAGCACCAATTGCAATACTGAACATGAATAAAATGATTTTCTTCATTGCAATCCATATTGATTTTAGAGCTACATTAACTGTTTGCTCTAAGTGCAACAATGCATGGGCAAAGAACTTGAAATCTTTTGGAAAAAGACTTGCAAATATTTAAGGGCTACATCGATAGAGATATTGATGTGCAAACAATTTGAAAATAATATTTGGGTTAATGTGTGAGAGGTCCCTGACAACAAATCCATCCCATGAACAGGACCCCCTAAAGTTTCTTTTAGCCTAAGATCCCTGCCTTTTTTAGTAAACCCAAAATTATCCTTTCCATGCTGCTCTCTTCTCCCATCTCTCTCTCGACACGTCCATCGCCGGTGACGAGGGAGGTGGGGCTCCGGCTGGTGCATCGCACCCCACCCCGACAGCAACCACCGTCGGTAAGGAGGGAAAAGGTGGGGTCCGATGGTGGCGAGCAGATTTGGCCAGGTTCGCTATTCACTGGTTCAGTGGCATTGCAAAGAAATTTTAAAACATAGTAGAGGGTATTTTAGTCTATAGGTTTTCAGAGTCCTTTAGCTTAAACGGTCTCTTTGTCAGGGACGACTCACTAAGTCCTCCATAATATTTTGACAGGAATTCAAACTCTATGCTGTAGTTATGCAAAAAGACTTATGTGGAATAGTACTTATAATGCTTGAAATACTGATATTTACTTACATTTGAACCATGTCGTTCATCTCTTTTGGTAATACTAACATTTTAACTATTTAGTTATGCAAAAAGACTCATTTAACCATAGAGTATGGGTTTATGATTTTGTGCTATGGAATTTATCCATTAGTCTCTTTCCTTCATGTCTTTCTCGGACCTTGACGTAGTAGTTCTGGAGAGTGTCAGCATCCACATTAGAAACTGTAACTTGATGTAGGTTCTTGTATTACCGTCTTTCTTCCATTCTTTGTATAAATATTCCTTCCACCATACATTTGATAAATTTTGGGGTTTTGGTTTTAACTTCACAAGTGGCTGTGATGGATGATGTTTGAATTTAACATTCTTCTCTTGATGAAATCCAACCCAAGACCAAACGAAGGAAACAAAAATACCCAACTTCCATAGCACGCCATTTCATCACTTGGGCTCATTAGGGAACGCCTCCCTCTCTACACTTCCTTCTTTTGTGGGATCCACGGTTTTGGATATTGTTTACATTTGATTTTTTTTTTGTGACTTAGTGATAGCTCCCTGACAAAGGTATCAACTTGCAATAAGCCCTCCTACAAGTTCTGTATTGCAATAGTTCCTTCTCAAAATCCCGCCGAACCAAATAGAAAAAGAGGACAATAGCGTCCAAGCCAAGTTCATTAAATTTACATTTCCTGCGATGAACTTAACATGAACCATTTTTTGCATGAAAATCAATTGAAATCACTCTAGATTGTCGATTTAAAACCACAAAACAATTTTTTTTCTTGTATATTTTCATCAAAAAAATAAATATTTTGTCAATCGACCAAATAATTTCTCTTTTTTACCTAATTGTTACTCTATGTGCGAGATAGAATTGACTTGGTTTCGCGTAGTTAAATATATTTTTTGTCACAAAGATAATCATATTGTGACCAGATGAGCATAAATACTGCTACAATCAATCGACAATTAAGGTATTTTACCATATTAAATTGTTACTCTTTGCTTACGGATTGCTATTCTTTACAAATTGTTACTTTTTTACTAAGATTGTTGCACTTTATATGTAGGACTAAAATTGATATTTAAATTTTTTTGTTATTGCATGTGTGTGGCAGGAGCCCGCGTTAGCCAAAACTAATGGATTTTTGCTCTTTAACGATTGTTACTCTTTTGCTACGATTGTTACACTTTATCTATAGGGGTAAAGTTGTCATTTAAAAAAATTTGGTGTTACATGTGCACGGGAGAAGGAGCTCGCGTTAGCCAAAGTCCAACTATAGATAAAGTGGTATTTGAATTTATCACGTAAATACCCAAAGTGACATTCGAATCTACGAATGGTGCCACCCATTCTTTCACAGAGAACAGGGATTGGGGGGGTTTTGCATCGCTCCCGCGCTGCTCTTGGACACCGGTAGGTCTCCCCCGCATCGTCGATGTGGAGAAGATGCAAAGAATCTTCGGAGACCGTCCGTTCGTGCCAAGGTTCGTCGATTCCGCGTCGGCGGACTCCGTGGTCCGGTATGAGTTCCGGCCATGGAGTCCATGTATGAGATGAAGGGGTTGTAGCCAAGTGGCCGCGCGGGGTGGTTTGGGTGGCTCGGGTTTGGATTCTGGTCGTCTTGTTGCCGATCGGGTAGGTTCGACGCCATACAGAGAGGGCCGTAGGGGTTCTATAGGGGTAAAATTTTCATTTAAAAAATTTCGGTATTACATGTGTGCGGGAGAAGGAGCTCATGTTAGTCTAGGTCCAACTACAAATAAAGTGGCATTTGAATTTATCACGAAAATACCCGAAGTGGCATTCGAATTTACGAATGATGCCCATCCATTCTTCACAGAGAACTGGACTTTGTGTGTGTGTGTGTGTGTTGGGGGGGGGGGGTTGCACTGCTCCCGCGCCACGCTCGGACAACGGTCGGCCTCCCCCACTCCATCGATTCAGAGAGGACATGGAGGAGAACCACCGGAGACCGTCCGTTCGTGCCGAGGTTCGCCGATTCCGCGTCGGTAGACTCTGTGTTCCAGGACGAGCTCCGGCCATGGAATTCATGCATGTGGTGGAGGGGCTGTAGCCATGTGGCCGTGCGGGATGGCTCGAGTTTGGATTCTGGTCGTCTTATTGCCGACCGAGTAGGTCTGACGCCATGCAGGGAGAGCCGCAGAGGTTCTGTAGGGGTTAAATTACCATTTTAAAAATTTAGTTATTATATTTGTGCGGGAGAAGGAGCTCGCGCTAGCCAAAGTCCAAATATAGGGGCTTAACGTTAAGCTCAAACTCTATATACCCTTAACGTAAAACGGAAACAATTTTAAAGAGCTAACGTTAATAACCCCTTTTTTGTTTGTGACATCAAATTAAAACAAATATTAGAAGGTAGAAGAAAAGCCCTTGTTTGAGGTGCGATATCGAATGTTGTCGATATTGTCGAAAGTCCTAGATCACAGTACATGCTCTTGCTACGTAATTTAACTCCTTACATGCTTTTCCCTTGATTTCATTCCGCTATGGCTGTGACCTAAAGGATCACAATAATGAATCAGGATCTGGTGACCAAAGTAGCTATTATCTTTCATTCCTTATTTCCTCACTCAAACCTGTTATTATTTGGTGGTGCGTGCATTCTGTGTCTTCAATCGGCCTCATTTATTACTTCACATCGGACACTTAATTTGCTCTTTTTAGTTGGACATTTTGTTGTTCTACTCAATAGTATGCTCGACATCCTTAACACTGTGATTCTTATTAAATGTGGGTACAGTATCTGGTCCTCATAAAGCTCTGACTGACTGGAGTCTTCTCAATCTTGATGCAATGTCATGTAAGGGTTGATGGAATGATAATGGCTGATAAAACATACCCATTTGGTTTCATGGTAAAAAATGCCCTTTCTTTAGGTATGGACATTTTCAATCACTAAAAAACACTTTTTTTTATTATAACAAGGAACTCTGATGTGTTGTTTTCATATTATTTAGCTTATACAGTTTTCCTTTTATTTTGTTGTTATCTACTCACAGCTTTTCGAATGCCTATTTTCATATATTCTGGTTCCATTGTAGCTTACCTGGATCCTTGAGCAGTGAAGACATATTTTGGTTTCCTATGTACAGGATGGATGTGGCGGCGATGCGACAACGACGACGGAGGCCGGAGCGGGAAGGTGGTGGCGGAGAGGTGCATGCGGCCGGCGGCTCAGGGGGTGGAGGTGGTGGTGCGCATATCAATAAGCCAGGGATGCTTGGAGGCACATCCGGTTTTTCTTTATTTGTTAAGGTGGGGGTGCTAATATTTTGTGGGGTGCCAATAGCAGCACCCTATAGGAAATAGGACAAATTGGTGTTAGTTCCTTCAAACAGATTGTATTTAATGATAAGGACGAACAAAGAGTTGCTTTAGCATTCGGTCTGCAGCTTGAAAAATGTTCATTGTACCCCTACCTGTAGCTGCGCAGGGACGTAATAATCCCATTTTTTACACAAATCACTGTAGCAATTGAAGAGTAATAATTTGCAAAGATTGTTACTCTTTGCTACAATGAACTTACTGTAGTAATTTATTTTTTTGAAAAATCTTGCTGTTGGAAAAAAAATTGATGCAGTGAAATCACTGTAGCAAAGAGTAACAATTTGTAAAGATTGTTGCTTTTTGCTAGCTATAGTGATTTCACTAGAGCAAAATCTAGTTTTTTATTTAGAATCTTGCTTTTAAAAGTTTTTGCTACAGTGAAATCACTGTAGCAAAGAGTAATAATCTATGAAGTATTGTAGCTAAAAAGTTTGTCATTTTTTGTTGCAGTGAAGAGTAACATTTGTGATTTTAGTATTACGGGCTGTTTTATCATTTAAAGGGGAGATAAAGTCAACATGGTAACTTGTTGTAAATGTAAATTTTAGGGACGGACCTGGTGCAAGGCCATCTTGTTGTCTGTCCTTTTCACCAAACCGATCTCTTATTAGCGACCTAACACTAAGTAAACCCCCTGTGGCAAAGAAGAGAGTTAAAATAAAAACAAAACCCTAATTGAGGGTCCAACCATTAATTGCTGGAAAAGAAAAATTTTAGAAAAGTTTCAATATATGAAGTGCAAAAGTGATTTGAAATGTTGGTGCAGTGGTTTGGCTTTGCTTAGAGATGGATACTTGTAGAAATGTGCAAATAAATTTGGCAAAAACTATGTGATATATTTATTAAAACCTTGGATAAAAGTAATTTCTATAATCTATGTAACTAACTGGGCATGATTGTTATACAGGCAGTACTTTTTGTGATTATTGATATTATCTTTACTATTTAAAAAATAAATTGGGCTTATGAGATCATTACCGGCTACGGCGGCAACTCGGGTGGGTTGGGTCGGGTTGGAGGTCAACCCAAGCCCAACCCAAGTTGTCAACCTACAATCCAACCCAACAAGACCTTCAACCTGCACTGCCAAACTCAAGCCCAACTTGAGAAAAAACTTTCAAGCTCGGGTTAGCGCAAACTGATGGGTTGCGTTGGTTGCATGAGTTTGAATAATGCTTATTTTATTCCTCATTCAAAGTTTTAAATTTGTAAAAAAATATCAAGAAAATTTATTGTTATCCTGTGTTCTTGACCGGTACCAATAAGGTGCCTCTTACCACCAACTAGGGAATAAGGGAGATGGATGGTAAGTAAGTAATGCTTTAGTGAGAAAGTTGTGTGTTCAATTCTTCACTCCCTTGATTTACCCAGGAGTTCATAGGAAAACTTCTGAGTGGGTCGGTGCGTATTTCTGGAGGGATTAGTCTGAGTCTGAAGTAAGTCCATTGTCCGAAAGGTTTCAGAGCATCTGCCGATGTCAAAAGAAAAGTGTCTCATACCTCTACTGTCTAATGGTTTGTGGCTCATAGGATTGGAGAATATAATATATGGATTTCTAGGAATAAGATTCATGAGGCCTATAAGGAAACATGTTACACTCAACTTGGGTTTGGGTTGGGTCGGGTTGTCCAACCCCTTGACCCGAGCCCAACCCAAACTTAGGTTAGATTCATTTTTTTCAATCAGAACCCAACCCGCCCTTCGATAAAATGAGTCCAAACTCAAGCCAGAGTCAAGTTGGGTCGGGTTCAACCTGCCCAAGTTGCAGCTCTATTACCCGCCGCTACCCTGCATGAATCATAATGTGGAAAAATGCTATTCGGCCATCATGTTTCCTACCCAGATCGGGCTATCCAGACGTGGCAAATTTGAGAGAAATTTGTGAGATGTATTATGCAATCTTGAAAGATCTCATTTATGTAATAGGTTTATTTTTCAAAATAATACTTTAAATATTAAATTATTTAAATGATAGAAAAAAATTTATAATTTCAAAAAGGGTTATTTTGACTTTGCCCCCCATATTTGACCTTGAATTAGACTTTACCCCCCAAAACTAACTGTTCCATCAGCTCACCCCCCAAAACTTTATTTCTTTTCCGTCAGCTCACTCTTTCTCTTAAATGGTGAGCTGACGGAATAGTTAGTTTTGGGGAGTAAAGTCTAATTCAAGGCAAAGTTTGGGGGGCAAAGTCAAAATAATCCTTTCAAAAATGACAATCCGACGCTCTACGCGCCAGTTCCGAAAAACACCATTCCTCGTTGGCTGTAATTTTTTTTTTGGGTATTTTGACTTTACCCTCCAAATTTTGTCTTGAATTAGACTTTAAACCCCATGTTGTCATTAATTAGACTTTACCCCCCAAAACTAACTGTTCCGTTAGCTCACGATCTAAGAGAAAGGGTGAGCTGACAGAAAAGAAATAAAGTTTTGGGGGGTGAGCTGACGGAACAGTTAGTTTTGGGCGGTAAAGTCTGCTTAATAAAAATATGGAGGGTAAAGTCTAATTCAGGCAAAATTTGGGGGGCAAAGTCAAAATAGCCCTTTTTTTTTTTCCGGGAACTTGATGAAACCTGCATCCAGGAGGTCGACTCTAAACATGGCATCCCAGTGGCCAAGTTTGTGTATGATAAAGCCAGCCTCTCGAAAACAACCAAAGTATAATCCCATGGCCGAACTCGGCAACTGAGTTTCCAAGTTTAAAATCGGCATCTAGGATACCATGTTTACACTAAACATCTCTCTCTCTCTCTCTCTCTCTCTCTCTCTCTCTCTCTCTCCTCACAAAGGGGATGTGGTGCCAGATGTGCGATATGCTCGAGCAGGGGATCGTAATCTGTCGTGCATTGCATGGGGTTAGTACTAGGAGTCTATAATTCCATAATCCGAGTTCAATATAACTAAAAAATAAACTAATAACCACAAGATTGTACGGACATAAAAGTATATAAAGCAATAACAATCAAGGAATTAACGTAGAATTTTTTAGCCTGTCGATAAATATAATTCCGATAAATAAAAGAATTACAAGTCGCACCATTATTACAGTACATTCTCAATGTCTTGATACATATCCTAACTACAGAATTACACTGAAATTTTTTTCCAAAAATAAGCACCACCTATATTGTACATCTCTTAAATTCCCGACATGACCTTTGCAATTCCCACGGGACGAAATCATTCATCTCAAGCTCGAGCCTCCCGTAATTGCAAAATAATAATAAAAAAAATTTCGAACCTCCCAAAATTGTTCATGAAATTTCATGTTAGACATCTTGGACACTACTCGAATCCAAATCTTTTATGGTCAAGAGAAGCTTCCATGCCAATTTTTCATCAACCACGGACCAGCGGCAGCAGAAAAAAACCGGCGAATGGCCAGCGTCGTCTTTCTCGGTTCTGTAAGGACAACTGGACCTCGAACAAATCCGGATTTCGAACGACTCGATCTGGAGATGATCAGGCGCCTCTTTGATATTCCGGCCTTGGATTTGGTTTCCCAGCTTTGCAAGCAACCAGTGGAGCAAAGAGCATTCCATCGAACTACATGTATTCTTGTCGTTCGGATAAACGGGACAACAGTAAGCAAATTCAAAATTGTGCTCTTGGATGCCCAACTTCTGAAGCAGCTCAGTTCCGCAGACAACCTTTGCAGTTTTTGTTCTTTCCATCACGATGATACCTTCGGCTACCGCTTCATCTATCACAACTTGTGAGTTTTCAATGTCTCGGGAACAGGAATCCGATAGTCCCGGTGAACAATAATTGATTTTGTTGGAGTTTGCATGACGACAACTCCTGATGAACATCTTAGTCGCATCTATGTTCACGGGCTGGGCTGTGGGAATGAGCACGGTCTCGTTGTTTGCAGGATAGTAACATTGAATTCCCAGTTCGGATTCTATCCTTCCTTTCAGCTTGGCCATTTTAGGCTTCTCTCCATGAACAAGTATGACGTGTCGCGGGGAGAGGAATCCGACAAGATCCATGATTCCTTTGGCATCTGTATGAGCACTAAATGACAGCTGATGAATCTGGCAAGAGCAAAACGTTCGTTAAGAAACCAAGAAAGCGTCGAGAAGAAGCTTACCGTAGAACTTTATAAATGACAGATAGTACATGAATAAACTTATGGGGACCACAGAAGTGCAAACAAAGCATTGGCTAGAGGTAGTGGGGACTTGAGTCAACATGGGAAGTGAGGGTCTAAGTGACGTGGGAGCAAGATTGAAGTCTCATTGGGCTTCACATCGTCACCATTGACTTCCCATTCATTTCAATTTTCTCAATTAGAGATTTAGTATTACATTCCAGTTAGTAAAGTTTTTGTTATCGTTTTCGCCCTTGAAGTGTTTTTTTTTTGTGTAAGAAAAGGCAACGCTATGCTTAATAATCCCTAAACCCAAAGTGGGAATGAGTCGGGCATGGACCATCCGATACCGGAATGTGTAAAAATAGGCATGTACCCTCCACTACCTATATGGGTATCAGTAAGGGTGAAGGTAGAGTCTGACGGAACTTAGCCCATTGCCACCCCATATAGATAAGTGGTGGTGCACATAAATTATTCCATCCTGAACTTTGCATGAGTTGTACTATACTTTATACATGGAATGGCATATGTAACAATTAAAATGTATATAGATGCCACCTTATGCAGTGAATCTTACAATTATAAATATTTGGATATGTGCTGTAATGAGACTTGGACTCTCATATCCAACATTTCCTTATGGGAATCTTGCAATCGATAATAAATTAGTGAACTATAGACAGTTCGTTGGCATGGTTTTACCCGTTGAATAGATGACACCACATCACACTTCAAATTAATGGCCAAAGGATTAGGCCTTCTATGTACATGATGATACTGAAGTTTAATTGCTAAAAGATTAGATATAACCTGGCACCGAACATCAATGTGGGTTTCTTTGTCCAAATCAATTCTAGTGGGTTTACCCTTCATCAACTTATGCCCTATGGTTCCAGCAACACTGTAGCTGCAAGAAAAGAAAAAGAGATAAATGCAAATTATCAAGCAAGTCCAAAAGTAATATCATGTTTCCTTTTTCTATAAAGAATTTTTCATTTACAGCAAAAGGGTTGGCCTGTAAGGTGCTTGCATATATTGCAGCGAGATTAAACATCAATTTCAAAGGCAAACAAGCTAGTAATGAGATGTTTAAAATATGCAATTCTCTTTACCCTAAAACCATGTTCCAACTTGTTTCACCCAAGTGTTTCAGGATCGGCTTTGGTTTCGATCCAAGGTGGGATTCAATGGTTTCGGTTTCAGTTTCAGTTTCAGTAGTTTCATATTTTTTTAATTCAAAAAAATTAAAAAAAGAAAAAAAAAAAAGGAAAAAAATAGAGAAAATTAAGAAATTAATATAAGACATTAAAATATAATTAGGACATTAATATAATAAGATTAGAATCAAAGAATTCACATATTCACTTGTCAAAATCAATGCAAAATCCAAACACAACTATTGCTTAAATAGAAATACATAGCTAATATGAACTCAAAAAGGAATAGAATAAGAAAATATTCAAACATTAAAGATGCATTAAATGAAATTGGAAAATTGTTTCTTAACAAAAGTTGCATGTGTTAGATAGAGATTACCGATATACGCAAGTGCACGATTCACCTGGAAAATCCAAATGTTGCTATATACTGCTGACTAATATATTTTAGACAACATACTCTAATATATTGTGGAAACTAATTCTCATATGGTCAACATCTGCAATGGAGCTAAAGTAATACTGCCATTTTTTTTTTTTGAGGAATAAAGTAAAACTGCCATATTAAAAAATGGAAGGTGCACTCGACTTTTTGCCTTTCCCAATCATTTCACAATTTGCCACCATGTTAGATCAATTATTGTGCAAAAATGAGATATGTACACACATCGCAGGTGGAGTGCGGAGAACCTAGAGAATGTGTGTAGTGGCAGAAAATAGGGATGTGAGTGTAGGAAAAGAGAATAACTTTTCATCGTAAGTGGTCGGATAATTGCACTCAGAATGAAAGGGTGAATTAGGTCTCCATGTATTACTGCCTTCTTATAAACTTCACATAACTCCCTATACGGTTTTATGGAGTTACACCACTTTATTCTCTATATAGCAGAATGGCTGCATAGGTTAAACTTCACTTACGCCCACACAAACATATGCGAATTTATAAGTGAACAAATACACTAGTATCATTATTTAGCAAACATTTTATATGCTATTGCAGAATATTAAAGCTTCAAAAGACTGCCTTTAAGATGAATAAGAGAGTACCCAGGCAGCGTAACAAGGTTCTTTTCTGATGGTGCCCATTGCTTAAATACCTCAAGGGAAAATCCACCTCTAATCATCCCAGGTGTCGCAAATAGAACACATGGCCCAGGAGCATTTATGAAAGACCGATCAAAGGGGCACACTACAAGCAACTCATAGTCAGAACAAACTTACCAAAGAGAAGAGAGATTGTGAAAAGGTTATTATAACCAGAGATTAAGAGAGAGTAAAAGCAACAATGATTTTAAAACCAATTAAAAAATTAAAATAAAATCAATACAGAAAGTTAAAGCTGTGTGAGAAATATCTTGGTTTTATTCCAATAAAAATATAATGAAAATACCTGGAAAAATAAAGTATATACTGCCACTTCATAACAGATGATTTTATGCCTTGAACCTGCGGAAATACAGCTATTACTGGTAAAATTCTAGGTTTCGTAAACTCTTGTCACAAGTGCTAAGCAGAGGGCTGAAACTATACAGACAACTTTTCAGGAAAATTATCCTTCAGACTAAAATTTTAGACAAATATGGTTGGTGGATCTGATTAATTCTGTCTTAATATGTATACATGAAATTGGTTTTGTTTTAATCAAAATGATCATAGGTTTAATTGTTTCAACTAAATCATTTTGGTTTCATCTATTTTCGTTTGCACCAATTGAGCTACATGTGCAAACATTCATTTTAAAAATGGGTTGAAACCTTAGAAGCTAGGAGAGGGAATGGGAACAAGAGTGGAAACATAATCAATGGAGGGAGCAAAAATATAACGTTGCAAACAATTTAAATGACAGGGCAAGGGAACAATGGAGGGAGCACATTCAACATCATAATCTAGAGATTCTTCAAGGGTTGTAAGTTGTAACCCAACACAATAGTTCATCTATTTTCCAATCCGTCACCCTATGTTACATTCACTATCGGAGAGTCATTCAAAGAAACGCCACTTTTGAATACCCAAATTAGGCATGTTTATTGTAATGTTCTAATTTACAACAACTTGCTCTGTAATATTCTTCACACTATCCGCAAACTTCAATACTTGAGATGAGAGAATGACCAAACATTGTCACAATAGTTTTTTTTCTTCGCTTCATTGCTTACGTTTTTCTAGTTTCCCACTATATTCAAGTTTCACAACTTTTTTTAACTTTCATTGAAGTTAAATAAATATTTACAATTTCTTGAACAGTTTTGTGTTGGGAAAAAATATCTTGGCCTAAGATAGGGGGTCTCAATGGGTTAGGCTAGCTTTAATGGGCTATTGGGCTTCGAGGCCAAACTTACGTGGGCTTTGCTTATAATTTGTATCAAAAGATCATGACTTGGGCCAAAATTTCATACACATTTATTAGTTGGATGATGCAGCCTGAATTGCATCCTTACTACTGCATATGCTTATCTTTATTCCGTCTTTTATTTATGCCATGTAATAGGGGACTAGTAGCAGATTTTAGGTTTTCTTGCTTTATTTTCTACATTTAGAGAAAACATTTTGGATGTATTTGATGCCTTGACGTGTGGGGATGTCCACAACCGCATTCTGGTGGCTTTCGGGTTCAATCCGGGTGAGCTTAGAACTCGATCCAACAATAAATAGAGCCAACTTTAAATAATCACTGATGTGGCATGATTGGGCTTTAATTGGGGCTCATTGGGCTTATCATAAAAGCTTAATAGGGCTTATAATAGGACCTCTCCTCCCTCTATTGATCGTACGTTGCACGGACATAGGCTCTACCCTTCGATTTCTTCTTTTTCCCGTGAAAACCCCCACCGCGCGTCCTCTTTTCCTTTCACCCGTCTCTATCTCTTTCTCTCTCTTGTATCTTCCAAGCTCCTTTCCTATTGTGCCCATTCATCCCCACCAATGTTAAAAAGGCGAAAGACGTACCGAGGCGTTTTTCCTCAGGAGAGGTGAGGCGTAAGCCTCAAATTTTTTCGAAGCGTTTTGGTAAAAAAAGTTAAAAAAAGAAAAAAAAATCAGAATAAATACTATTATTGAATATTTGAATGTGTAATAATAATTCAACTAGATATACATTATAAATCACAGTGTGTTAGAAAATATCTTATATGACATGATTGAGGACTCCATCGAGCAATCTAACAACAAAATAGAAAGTCAAATTACTCAAACACGTTTAATTCTTTAATACTCAAGATAATAATTAAAGTAACAACTAACAACTAATAATAAACAATAAAATACGAATATAGGACTAACATTGTCAAGATTCAAAAAAAAAAACAATGATACAAATACATGAAAATGGTAAAATACAAAGAAAAAAACATAGAAAAACCTAGTAGAAGATACAAGATCATGATCCATACCTCTAAACTTGAAACAAATCTTTATCTCTCACTTGTAGTTGGTAGAAAATCCAAAAAGAAGAAGAATACAACTTCGAAATCAAAATCGGAAAAGAAATGAGCACTAGATCTTGATTTTGGGTTTTGGGAGACAAGGGGGTTTCAAAACCTAAAGAGATCTAAAAGGGTTTAGGAGGTTTCAATGGGTGAAAAAAAGGTCCATGGGGACGATTTACATATCAAACCCTTTCCCTGCCCTATGTTTCACGCCTAGTGCAAGAGGCGTAAGCCTCAAACACCTTGAGGCGCGCCTCGGACAAAGGCGTACGCCTCTTGATGCATAGGCGTAGGCTTTTTATATGTGGCTGCTGAGGCGTGCGCCTCGAGGCAGCACAGGACCGCCTCGCCTCGAGGCGGGCCTTGAGGCGTAAGCCTCGAACGCCTTTTTAAACATTGATCCCCACCTTTAATTCCCTTATTTCCTATTGATCTCCACCAATGATCCAACCCTAATTCTATAAATGGGAATAAAAAGAAAAAACGGGATTGCTGAAAATTTACTTCCCTTTGTGAGAGTTTTTGAGAGACACACGAGTCCCAACATCTTCCTCGACTTCGCCTCGAGAAGCGTTGTTTTCCGCCCTTGGGAGTGGTACACGGATAGCGAACCGAAGGTTTCTGGAGTCCCCGATCGATCGACCTTACTCTGCAAATGACTCATCTTTGTCTCCTTGCAACCCACGGCGGTTTGAGGTTTATCCATTCCATCTTTTCCCCCTCTTTTCAATCAAAATATGCACTATTGTTTTGATTTAAGTCATCATATACTTGCTAAAATTCCACATTCCGCCCTCCGCTTTATGCCCAAACTCATATAGAATATCATGGCCTTATTGAAGACTGTTGAAACCCCATGTGTTTGCTTGTTTTGCTTAATTTTCGACACTTTCCCTTTGCTGAAATTATAATATATGGATGTGGAATTTTAGTTTTGTATGTTGAATAATACTCTATTGTGAGATCTTGACATTTGATAAGCAGAGGATCCATGATCTTGATAGATCTACTTTGAGTAATCTTTAATTGCTAATTTTTGTGATGATTCACACTCAATTGATAAGACCTGTTTAGTTAGGTGGACTTGGGTTCGCCTAAAGGCTTAAGATCATAATCTACCTTATTGGTGCCAACATCAAGTTGGTATCAGAGCTTAAAAGACGTTGATAGAGGCTCTAACAAGCGCTGAAAATCAGCAAGCCTTCTCTTCATTGTTTGCTGATTTTGCATGTCGTGTATAGATCAGAAGCTTGCACGTGTGAAGCACATGAAACCTTCACAAGACACGTCCTTTGTTGTCCTTGCATTGCATACTTCACATACATTATCGTTTAGGGTGTCTTTCATCATATAAAGTCATAGGACACACCCTAGTGCCTGTCCTTTAGGTCCATACCTACTTCATCCATCACGAGAGCCATAAAACCCCACCATAAATTATTTTCTGGCTCCTAATCCAATGATGGATCGTGCAGACTAGCATCGAGAGGCCTATGGACGAGGTCGCCCTTGTGCTCCACCACACGAACCACAACCTCGTGGCACTTGGTAAGCAAACCGCGCAAATTACATTAGACCAATACTCCACAATGCCATAGAGGCATAGATCAACAACGACAAGCGAATTCTACCTAAGAAGAACCAAATTCGAACAGTGTCAAACAGTGTCAATCAACCTCCACATAAACATCCATTTGGAAACGACTCAGAGTTGGATGAGTTCGGCATCAAACTTGAACAGTAAGATATACAGTTCGGCCGGCCAAGAAACCCGAGGTTGCGATTACAACGAGAACAACCTAAGGATTCGAAGAGAGAATTGCGAGAGACTCATAAAAGTATCAGGGATATGGAGTGATAGTTGACGTTAAAGAATTTTGACTTCGAGGCAACTTTGATGTCGATGCCTTCCTTGACTGGATGAAAAGCATTGAAAACTTCTTCGAGTGGCGAGGCCTTCTTGAAGATAAAATATAACATTCGTTGCCATGGAATTGAAGGGAGCAACATTAGTCTGGTGGCAAGAGTTTCAATATAGTCGAGTCCACAAGGGTAAAGAGAAGATCACCACTTAGATAAAAATGCGAGGCAAGATGAGAGGAAAGCATCTTCATACATATTATTGATCCATGTTGTAGCAAGGATTGTTCATTTTGCTTCAAGGCAACAATTTGGTGCAAGAATACACAGAGCAGTTTGATTAGCTTACCACTTGCAATGCAATACCTGAGGATGATGAGCAAAAGGAAGATAGGTACATCGTTGGATTACGCATTCCTCTCCAAGATGCATTGGCTATGCAAACCATCCAAGATGCATTGGCGTATTTCGATTCCCTACAGAGATCCAGGAGGTTGATCGCCGATCCATCTACATCATTGGAAAGCTATTTTGATTAACTATGACTTTGGTTTACTTTCTGTCGATCCGACTTATGGATCTTAAGTTATTATTTTTATTTCTGGTTTAGGTAGGTGAGAGCCATGTTCGCATCCGGTTCGAGCCATAGATGCTAAGCTTACTTATTAATAAGTTTTATCGTAGCCGTAGGATCGCAAATCAATAACTAATCTCAATGGATGAGATTAAAAGCCAAGAGGAAGCCCTAAAAGGCCATTGCGGACCTCTCTTTCGTTTTCTCTTCCCGTGACCATAAACGTGTGCGGCTCATCCTCGGGATGCGTGCACGATATCCCCCCTTCCTCTTTTCCGTGCAAGTGCCCCTCTCTCTCTCTTTCCTTTCTTTTTTTATTTTTCCCTCCTATAAAGCCCTCCTAAACCCAAATATCCGGGATTCAATGATGATGCATTGAAACCCTAGAACGGAATACCGGGTTCGCTTGTTTGGAGCCTCATACGACGAATCATCTTGCCTCCAGTCTTTTTCCTTCTGCAAGCCTCTCCCTCATCGCCATGCCCTCGCCTATCACTTCGCAGAAGACCAACGTGGGGATCTACTCTCCTTCAAGATCAACTCATCTCGGTTTCTTCATTCCTGTCTTCTGGATCACACCCTCTCTTCCGCCCGTTTCATCTACAACAACGAAATCTTTGATCGCGGCCGATATTGACCGAGGCACGATATGAATCGACCATCGATATTTTCATGTGGTACAGTGGTAGCCATATCTTTATCTTGGCCTATTGTTGAATTCTATTTGGGTTTTTATCACCGTTGGTTTCTTGCGGATCTCATCCATTAGATTATCTCTTGCTTAGATCTACGTTTTTTCTTGAGACTATGGCTTGTGTTTGAGATGTTATCGTTCATCGTGTTACTAGAATTTTCTTATTAAATTTTTAATTAATTGTTCATATGCTAGTTTTAAGTCTTCGCTTAAATAAACTTGTTTAGGCATAATTGAATGATGACTAGTTCTCTTTATCATTGCTGAAAATCAAATAAATAAATGCAGAAATTTATTTTTTAATTGTTTAAATTCAGTACCTGTGTTCTTTTAGAACCCTGCATCCATCAAGTGGGTATTAGAGCGCATTAGTCGTCACGTTCTTATACAACGGCTGGTCCCCTTGCATCATTCGTATCATTGTGTGTGTGGGCATCAAAATTAGCCCATAATAAAACCCGGCCCACACACGAAACCTGGCCCGCGCACAAAGGCCCACAAAAGAAAAAGGCCAACCCCAACTTGGATGGACCCAAGTGGGGCCAACCGGCCCCCTCTCTTGAAAACCAAACCCCTCCCCCCATGGGGAGGTGTAGTCGGCCGAAGGGGGAAAGGAAAAAAAAAGAAAAAAAAGAAAACTACCATGCGCGGAGGGAGGTATTTCGGACGTCTATGCAACCGTGGATTAGCGTCGATCCCTCAATCCGACGGACAAAATTGGAAGTCATATCGCCATCGATTTAAATGTGCAAAGATGACTCATATCGCAAAAGATTGAGCTATATCTAGCCCATAACTGCCGCTACAAAAAAGGATGTGAATAAATGTTGTTTTTCCCCAAAAAAGGAAGATACATCCCAACGGTTATGGAGAGAGATTTTCAAGGGATTCAAAAATCACAGTCATATCTCTCCCATCCCCTTCCCTTCGCCTATAAATAGAGGGACAAGGGGATGGCTTCAAGGGATCGAAGCTAGAGACGGGGAGGCTCTGAAGATAAGGAGGCTCCAGCGCTCGACGACCGAAAGCTTCACGAGGTACGGGCGAGCGCATCCCAAGGGAACGACTTAGCCCACAAAAGTCCTCATCAACGTGAAGACCTTGCACAAGAAGATCAAAACTTCGACTCCTCGCACGAAAAGGAAAGCTGGGAGAAGAAGGCCCAAAGCTATGCAGTCAAAGTCGGTAGTCGGCCAAGGACCGATTAGGACTAATTCGGGACTAGTCGGCCAAAACTTATTCTAACCCCTCCCCCCTTCCTAAACATATATGATATATGAACTAGCATAAATGTCAATAAGTATATGATATTAGTCAATCAATAACAATGCATGCCTTCACACTTCACAGCATGGGTATAAATACATAAGTAACATAACACAGTTGTATTGGCTTCATGCCCATGTCAGAAGACTCAGAACTAAAATTCATCACAATATTTGTTTGTTGATGTTTAATCTGTGAACAACCCAAATTTTGATTATAGGATTATATGGATATAAACAAATAAACAATAATTATTTGTCTATATTTTTATCTCAGATTCTCAGGTTCTCAACATATGATTATAGGGAAGAGCCATAGTTGCGACTCAAGACTTTGAGGTAATGCAAAAAAATCCAAACAAAATTGGTTGCAGAGACTCCTTGCAAAAAAAAAAACCATTATTTCTCGTGGATCTCGTCCATTAGATTATCTATTGCTTAGAACTACGTTTTTCCTTGAGATTATGGCTTGTGTTTGAGATGTTGTCATTCATCGTGTTGCTGGAATTTTCTTATTAAATCTGGAATTAATTGTTCACATGCTAGTTTTAAGTCTTCGCTTAAATAAACTTGTTTGAGCATGATTGAATGATGACTAGTTCTCTTTATCATTGCTGAAAATCAAATAAATAAGTACAAAAATTTATTTTTTAATTATTTAAATTCAGCATTTGTGTTCTTTCAAAACCCTGCATCCATCAGATGTGGTACCCAGGAGTCCAATGACCACCAACCAAACTGATAGAGGTGCTTTGACAAGGGCAAAAGACAATGCAGAGAGAGAGAGAGAGAGAGAGAGAGAGAGAGAGAGAGAGAGAGAGAGAGAGAGAGAGAGAACATTATCAATGTTTTCCTGCTTTATTTTATGCATTTAGACATTATTTTGGATGTATTTGATGCCTTGTCTCGCGGGGATCTCCACGGCCGCATTCAGGTGGCTTTCCATATATCTCATACGATTTTTGTTTAAGATCCTCAGGTATTCAACTGGAAAACAATACAATCATAGAATAACACTAAAGTAAAATAAGTCAGTGCACCTACAAGTACCAAAAGCAACCATTAATATATGATTTTTTAAATGTAAAAGGTATATATTAGACATGTTAATATGTTATAAGCTATGTATATATGAGAAATACCATGTTTGAAATCAAAAGTATTGCGTGTGGCAGACGTATCTTTGATCTTCTGACTTGTCCACCCGATAAGCATGCTATAATAAATATTAGCTTGAATTGTCAAACCTGAAATAACATAATCATAAAAAAAAAATCAGTCCTTAAAGGCATCAAATGTTAAACCATGAGAAAACAAAGTGAAATACTAATTTAGTAAATCTGTCCATCAGAAAGCCACTACAAAGCAATTAAAATATTCCACGTCGAGGAAATACATACAAAATTTAGGGTGTGTCCATCCGTTATTCACAATAACCAAGTCTAGTATCAAACAATGCTACGTGGATTATTAGCCTGTATTGCTTAGAAAGGTGAAGAAGTGGAAAGCCATTTCTCATGTTCTTCGCAACCTATCGAGGTTATGAGTAAATTCTATATAACTTAAAAGGAAATGGGTAGTTTCGACCGTCTTGAATTTAAAACCATGCCGGCATGAATTTTACTAGATGGAAACATAAATTTCATGAGTACCTCAACTTGAAGACTTGCTAGCAGTTTTAAACAATATTACTCTAAGTGAGGAGAAGAATAGAGTATTGTGGAGGTGGAGTTCTTCAAGATTGTGTCGTTGCATCTACAGCCTTAACTGGAAGACATGCTGGCTATTTTGAACAATACTACTATAAGTAAGAAGAAGGATAAAGTATTTTGGAGGCGGAGTTCCTCAAGTCTGTTCTGTCAGGTCCTTTATTGGTTCATAAATCGGGTGGTGTAGTTTGTCCTATAGTCACAGCTTTACATAATATGAGATCGCCTTTGAAGAGTAGGATATTCAGGTAGTTGGTGTGTCAAGATAGAACCTTGACAAGAAATACCTTGGAGAAGAGAAAGCATCACTGTGTCTCTGGTCTATTGTGCGTCCTAAGTCATGGCCCTACGGAAGACCCCACTCATCTTTTCCGTCACTGCCCTTTTGCTTTAGCCATCTGGGATTTTGTCAAAAGTCGTTCGGGTATCAAAGGTAATCCTGGTAACCTTCGCTCACTTTGGCCTTTTGTCAGAGAAGAAGAGTTCCTGCTCAGTGTAGGTCAGCATTGGAGGTTATAACAGTCTGCTGGGGTATTTGGAAGGAGCAAAATAGCAGAATTTTCAGGAGTACAAAAGCAGTAAAAATGAGATACTGAACTATATAGGACTTTGTCTAAAGAGACTACCAGAATCCAAAAAGGAGAAGTTTGCTGACTTTATCGGTAAGATCTTTTAATTAAGTTTATTTGGATCAGTCATGGGCTAACTTGTACTTCTTTCATGCTGTTTAATAAACTGGTTGGGGTCAATGCCAATTTTCCCCTAACATTGAGGGATTTCCTCTATATAAACACACTACCTCTTGGAACAGCTCAAATATTGCACACTCAGCCATACCTGAAACTGGATTATTTGTAAAGCTAGCCAAAACACTAGCCATTTTCCTCCCAACATTTTTTTTTTTTTTTGAGCAATTCCTCTTCAAGCGGGAGACGATGGGGTTAAGCCATACCCCAAGCTATATTATTAAAAATAATGGAAAGTTACAAAATACAAAGCAAAGAGCTTACCTCCAAACTTATAAATAAAGAGGGATTACAATAGATCAACATAGAACCTCTGCATATAGTACATGTAGCAAAAACAAAATCCCTAGTGGAACTAATACTCCTCTTAAACTTCCTGGCCACATGTCTAGAATAAGTAGATTGAACTAAAGTAACTCAACATGATGATAAATTGATATACTTATATATGCACATGTCACAGCAGCAGGCATATGCATTCCAAGGATAAATTTTCAAACATATTTGTTTCATAGATGTACAGAGCACTCGATGTTCAAGTGCTGACTAAAGAAAGTTGTGAAAAGAACAAGTGTGTACCAGCTGAGAGATAAATAGGGATCTTCAGATTCATGCGTTCCCAGTAATCATCCAACAATATACAGAGTTCCTGATACAGTCAACATGATTTTCAAATTATAGTTTACAAACAAATCTCCATGGAGGTATACAACCCAATAATTTGAGAAATTAGAAGGGAAAATATTATATCAGATAGCAGTCATCCTAAAACAAAAGCAGAAGATTACACAATATTCTCATAGTGATAGAACAGGTACTCAAAAAAATACACAACTACAACAAGTATTCAAAAAATAAACAAAGTATAAAACCATAGGTCATTATTTCATTCCAACTTCAAGTCAAGCATTAGAAGTTGAGAGCTCTGTAACAATAAGTATTATACACACATATCAACTGATAACAGCCATTTTAGTAATGGCTTGGACCTGGAAATTTCTGAAGTTGTTACTCAAGGGGGCACTTTAAATGGAAGAACACTAAAGGGAATTAGTAGGAATAGAGAATCTCCAAACATTTAGAGTCTCTCTTTCCTCCATATGCAGCCTGAAACCCATCTGTTTTGGCTGGACGACTACCCATGCAGCTATTCCTTCCCTCTGAAACTGATCCACATGAACACCACCTCCCATCCCTCGTAGTCGAGCATTACCGAAGATGCAGGATCTTGGATCTGGTTCAAAGGACGGCGATTTGTGACGACGCAAAATTGAGTGTGGCAGCCACATGGGAAGAGGGAAAAGGGCTGGAGGCCGATGTAGAGGCGACCAATGACGATTAGTGGAATGCAGAGGCTGATAGGTCTCGACAACACAGGATCTGAGACGATGGCCATGGGAGAAGGGGTGGAGGACGGAGGTCGACGTAGTGGAATGTAAATGTTTGCGCAGAGGGCAAAGGGTGGAGGTCAGCGCAAAGTTGACCGACAATGGCCAGTGGAGAGAGGAAGCTGGTAGGTTGCTGCAACATGGGATATCATGTGATGGCCTCATGGCCATGCGGGAAGAGAGCGAAGTAGTGGAGGGCGAGGTTGGCGCAATAGAGAACAGATGTTGGGATACAATGGCCATTGAAGACGAGATGATGGGGACACCAGGCAGTTGCATAGGCTACGACGATGAGGGCACCAATCATGGGGGAGATGGAAGTTGGTGACCAATCAGGTTGCGGCTGCAAGGGCGGCAGATACAGGGAAATAGGGCAAGCAGGTGAAGGTCAATGCAATGGAGGGTAGAGATTGATGTAGAGGCGACGATGGCCGTCAGTTTGCATCGGCACGGAATCACATGTTACGGCCATGGAGCAGAGAGGGAAAAGGTTGAGGGTCTAGGATGGATATAAGCACAGTGGAGGAAGAGACGTTCGACGGTGATGACAGAGGCACCACGCAGTTGCAACGACTACAACAACTGAGGACACCACTCGTGGTGGCTATGTAGGTTGTTGGTCGATTAGGTTGTTGTGGCAAATGGAACTGTTTGCTGTGGTCAACAACCAATGGAGAGTCACCGATAAGAAGGTAACAAGTTACCAACGGCGGGACCGAAGAATTCTGGTCGGTGGGTACGGGGGCACTGGTGGTGATGCTCTGTTCTGTGACCAACGAGCGCAGTCGTGTTGTCCGATCAAATTGGACGGTTTTCAAACTTCATATGGAATAAAGGATGCCTCAAAATACCTAAAGAATATATATATATATATATATATATATATATATATATATATATATATATATATATATATATATATAGGGGGATGCTTAGGTACGGTCTGCGGTCCACGGTCTGCAGCAGTCCGATGCACCCACCGCGTGCATCGGATGTACGGAGTGGTGCATCGGATGGCTGTGGACCGCACCTAAGCATCCCCCTATATATATATATATATATATATATATATATACACACACACAAAAAAAAAAAAAGAGACCTACATGATACTTCTTATAGTGCATTGAATGTTTTATGACCAACAAAGATGGTGCATTAAAGACATGAAGGTTATTTAAAGCTGGTACACAAGGTAGGGAATTGCTAAAAGGCCGATACAACATCCACTTGGGTTTCTTACTCCTCTCAACCTACCCATTGTTGCTTCTTCAGCCACCACTCCCTTATTGGACCTTACATATATATATAAAGAGAGATACTCAAATTTGAAGATGACCCCTAAATAATTGTTCTTTCAGTAAATGAGAGTAAGTGCACTAAAGCGTTTGTATACGAGTCACATCGTTGCCTCAACAACTATAAGCTTATTCCATCAAAGCCAACATGCTAGGATTTTTTTTTTTGCATAACTAGTCGTATTCAAGGCCTGAATAGCTCCCCATAGCTAAACTCCAAGCAAAAAAAAATATCCACAACAAGTTTTGTTAAGCTTAAACACAATAGGTTCAGTATTCAGAACATTCTTTGCATTTGAAGAGAAGTAACAACAACAACAACAACGGGTTGGCCAGTGACGCAAAAACGATGGGAAAAGCCCACCAAAGGGGAAAAAGTTGAGGCGGATATGACAGTAGTTAGCTGATGATTGTGAGAACAATGTTGACGGTGAATAGCAACGAAGACAATGCCCGACGACTGCTTGACGGAACGGAAACATAACGGGTGTCCCACGAAAATTGATTGATCATCTCTCAACTTTAGATGAGAGATGATAGAGGAAGAAACAATGAGAGAAATCCAAAGCTCCTTGCCAGTCGGCTTCTCGCCGATGGCTTCACGCCTGGAACCTCAACATCACACTGGGCCCAGAGCTTCAAGCCGAGGGAAAGAAGACACATTCGCACCAATCAACACTTTTCAATAATCACTCATAACTGATTGCAATGGGAGGCCGGCCTGAAAGACTTTAAATATAAATAAAAAGATAATGATGACTAATAAAAAAATAAGCCTTACCTTATTCAAAAAGATTTGAATCTAAGCAAATCTTACCAGATAAAAAGATAATTATCACTAATAAAAAGATAAGGCTTACCTTATTCAAAAGATTTGAATCTAATCAAATCTTACCAAAAAAACACAATATTTAAAATATCTTAATTAATAACTCCAAAATTATTAATTAATAATGCTGGAATTTATTTAATAAATAATTGTGAAGTTTATTTATTAAATAATTCTGACAAGTATTTAATAATCCTAGTCGTGCCTCGAAATCTGTGAAAGGCTGCTTTTTACCCGACAAAATGTGCACGACTGATCTGATCCCCATCACTTTCCCTAAGAATAATTGATTTCTAATGTGATATACTAATAGCAAATCAAAGCTAAAAAAGTACTTGTTAAAAAACTTGGCAAAGTGCTTGCAAAACAATGGATATTAAAGACTTAAACAAAAACAATTTCACAGAACTGGATACCTGTGCTCTGCCCAAAGCGAACGTTGGGATTAATACTTTTCCTCCTCCAGCAACGCATTTATGGACCTAAAAATAAGGTTGATAACATTAATTGTCCAAATAAGGCAATAAAATGGTGAGGTCTATATGTAGAATAATAACTTCTACACACCCAATATTTTTAATATAATAGTGCGATAGAGAAACCAGTTGTATATCTTAGGAGTTAACTATAGATTACATCATAACTGAAGGCTGCAATAGTTCATATTGTTGTGATCAAGATAATTAAATCTCCACTTTGAGCGAACATTAATAAAACTACATCAATGACTAGGCCACATTTTGGATGGGTCATGCTTCAAGTATATTGAAGTTTAGAAGTCGTTGATTGTCTAGCAAACTTAAGTTTTCGCATACACAATATAGTCATAGCGAGGGTTAGGTAGTCCTGAAGCGCTTTATCTCTTAATGTAGTAGTTGGGTAACTGGGTTAGGTCATTGATTGATGGGCTATGGGACTAGGATGTAAATTACATAAATTATTCAGAAATAATGTCTAAAGCAGTTCTTCATCGACTTCTTCTTGGCTTCTCGACTACTTCTTCTTGTCATTGGCTTCGAGCGTGCTTGATCGATGCTCGAAGGCTTCTACCTCAGAGATCTTTTTCCAAGTTCTTGTCCCTGCTCTTCTGAGTTATCCCTCCTCTGTTGCCCTTTCATCTGTAGTAAAATTGTTGCTCGATACTTGGTTCCTTTCATTAGAGATTGAGATTGACTTATTTGGCTTCATTAGGAATAATTGCATTAGAATCCTATGTTGGATCAAGTTTTTATTTGCTTGAACCTATGCTAATCTCGTGAAATTATTAAGTGTGCATTGCAGCGATTATTTGAAGAAATCTGATTCTGCTTGTTCTCATACTTGATAATTATCTTAATAGTAAGCGTGTTTGGTTATTAAATACATGCAATAGGCCTTGTTTATGAATTGCTGAAATTATATTTAAAAGGGCTGAAATTATATTTCTTATTGGTAAAATCTGCACTTTAATATTTTGAAACTTTACATGCACCAAGTCGGTATCAGAGCAAGAAACTAGAGATTCTACTCTCTAACTGATCACAACGTAGTGTTTGAGTGCAGAAATTTTTTTCCTGTTTTGTGTGCATGAATATATGGAGTGTCTTTCTTGCATAAAGTTGCACCACTAAAGTTACACCACTACATTTAGGCACTTCATAACAACATATCTATTGCTTGTTTGGCATCAGAATCCCTGAATTAATCTCTTTGGGCCTATGATAGACAAGATGTCGAGTCAAGATGATTCCCAACAGTCCAATCCTCTCAAATGGAATGAGACTGCTTAAGAGGATGACGATGGCCATGGCCGATAGTCAAGCCACCACCCGACAGAACAATGGGCTTCTAGTCGCCCTCCAAACATAACCAAAGATACCCTAATAGGAATGTGAGGGTGAATCAAAACCCCAGGGTAGATCGACAGGAGATAAGTCATAAACAATGATAGGTGGCTAAAGCAGTGGGATTATGGGATTAAGATTGAAGTTTGGGATTGCAATGACAAGAGTCATTCATAAATCTACCTACAATGGGTAGACTGGGTAGAACAGTATTTAAACTAGAAGAATATAATTGAGGATAAGAGGGTCAAGTTTGTGACTCTTAAGATGGAAGGCCATGTGTTAGTATGGTGGAACCAACTCCATAATATTAGACAACGGCGAGGCAAAGAGATTGTTAGGGCATGAGAGAAAATGAAGAAGAGACCGAATGGCAAGGTTTCCCCTATTTGACTACGAAAAAAATATCCTCCAGAAACTCTAGAACATAAAGCAAGGAGTTGATGATTACACCTCCGAAATCCTTGATCTGATGGTTAGGAATGATCTTAATGAGACTGAGGAGCAATCTGTGATAAGATATATCTCTAGCCTCAAACCAAAGATTTAGGATGACGTCCACCTGCTTCAAATCTCTAGTGTTGATGACGCTAGCAACAAGGCAGGTAGGAGTGAGGAGAAATTTTTGAGAATATATACCCGTCGGGTAGACCCAGAGAAGAAACAACAAACACCTACGAGAAACCTTCAGCTGAACTCAAAGACCCCGCCGATTGTTGCACCACCCCAGTCTGACAAGGGGAAAGGAATGTTTGGGCCCAATCCCAATTCCATAAAGTGCTTTCAATGCAACCAATCCGGACACAAATTAGCAGAATGTCCGAGACAGTTCAATAACCTCATAGACCAAGAAAGTGATGAACCAAAAGGTTATGAGGACTTTGGGAATAATGAAGGAATCCATGAAGTAGAACTTGAGAGAGATGACATGACTGCCCCTTTACTTGTGATCAGAGAGCATCAAATGCCACATGAGATAATGCCTTCTCCACTGCCCCTCTTGTATCAAGATACTTCAGTCATTAGGGACCAGAGATGCGAGCAATTTAGGACTGGATGTATCATCGAAGGACAAAAGTGTTGCAATATGATTGATGACGGAAGCACATAAAATGTGATCAATGAAAGAATAGTGAAAAGGTTGGGATTAGAGACCACAAAAGTGGAGAAACTTTATAATGTCTCTTGGCTTACTGATTCAGTGACAGTCCTTATA
Organism: Chamaelirium japonicum; assembly: GCA_947650365.1. NCBI lineage: Eukaryota > Viridiplantae > Streptophyta > Magnoliopsida > Liliales > Melanthiaceae > Chamaelirium > Chamaelirium japonicum. The sequence goes on from OX393558.1 coordinate 15,632,127, forward strand.
ACCCATCAATGTATGGTCAAATTTACAGAGGTACGGATTGCTAAGATGATGTTTTTTGCAAGGTTCGAAATTTCCATTTCGGTCAATATTTCGACCCCTCTGGATATGGAAATATTTCGACAGTGTGGAAATATTGTGATTTTATAGAAAAGGTGAAAATATTGATTTTTAATGGAATTTTTCAGTGAATCTCTGCATAGTCATAAACCAAGTATATATACACAATTTGGAATACTCAGATAATAATTATACCCAATCTACAGCTGTAAAGCATCACAAAGCATGAATTCTACATTTGAGTCTGTGAGTCTTGTGCAGTCTTGTTTGGTCCTGTTTTGATCTATGTTTTTAAAATAGCTTTTAATCTTTTTGTGGATAAAAATATTTTCAAAATAAAGATTAGTTGATTGTTAAAATAATGCTTCAAACGATTTTGAAAACGGACTTAAAACAAGAAAGTTGTGCAAGTTTGAAATCGTGCAAAAATTATGCTGAAATGCAAAACACTGTTTTTTTACTAAGTCTGAAAAAATGAGTTTTTATAAAGAAAAGTTTTTATATATTCAAAATTTTCTTTGACGGACCATGGTTTTCTAGATGTACTTGTAGTTCTACATCTTGTGGAATTTTTTGAGCTAAAAATGAGTTGATTTAACCACTTTTCTCAACATACAAATTTTATGAAAAACCGAAAAAATTGTTTTCTCCTACTAAAACTGAAAACCTACTTTTTGATTCACTTTTTTTTTTTTAGCAATTCCTCCCCGAGATGGAGAGGATGGGGTTGAGCATACCCCAAGCTTTATTAAAAGAGCAAAAACGGAAGTTACAAGAGACTAAGAAAGGGACTAATCTTCCCTGAGCTCTTCACGGAGAACCCTAGAGACCAGCTAGAGACCAAAGCTACAAAGTTGGTCCAAACGGACCCAAACTGCAGATCCTTATGCGAGAAGACTCTGGAGTTGCGTTCCCTCTAAATGCTCCAGCAGAGGCCAATCACCAATAGATCCCAAGCCATGTGAAGATCCTTCTTAACCCTTCTCTTGTGCCAAAGTGTCCAAAGGGAGCGCAAGGAGCCCGGATGACCTCTGATCCCCAGACGTTGCTTAAGCATGGACCACAAGGACCTGGCAAAGTGGCATCTGAGAAAAAGATGATTCACATCTTCTCTATGTGCGTGGCACATGGGACAGGAAGTGTCAGCAACGTTGAGATTGTTCCGCTTACGAAGATTCATTCTAGTCAAAATCTTCTCCTTGATAGCAAGCCACATGAAGATCCTGATCTTCAACGGAGCTGGCGACTTCCAAAGGTGATTTGCGATAGGGCAGACCAATCCTCCGTTGTTAAGGAATCTGTAGAAGGATCTCACCGAGAAGACCCCTGAAGACTCCAACTTCCAGCTAGAGGTGTCTCTACCGCTACCCAGGGAGAAATTCTCTAGGATATGGTAAAGGTCTGACAGTTGCCCCTGTAAAGCTTCCGGAATCGACCTCCTGAATTTTACCGACCAAGTTCGACCCTCCGAAGACTCCGAAGTTTGTGAAAGAACCGAGGCCAGGTATCCCACGCCAAATCAAAAAGCTCAAAAATCAAGGAGGCGAGGCTAATGTCATCTACCCAGTGGTCTGTCCAAAATTTGATGTTCTTACCATTGCCTGGAACCAACCTTATACAGGAGCGGAAGGGGGCTCCTACTTTCCGGATGCCTTTCCAAAATTGAGATAGTTTCTCTGACGCTCTGCTTCTGGCCTGTAGAGGGGAGAAGCGCTTGAAGTATCTATCCCTGATAATCGACGACCAGTTGTCCCCCTGGTCATTCTGTAATCTCCACCACCATTTTCCTAGAATAGCTCAATTAAAGTCTCTGAGGTTTGTGACTCCCAGACCCCCTTGATTGCGCGATTTGCATGAAAGGCCCCAATTAGCCAGATGATAGGACCCCGACTTTCCTTCTGCCCCCTTCCAAAGAAAAGAACTGCGGATCCCATCTATTCTCCTGATGACCCATGAAGGAATGTAGTAAAACGTCAGATAGTAAGACGGGATAGTAAGATGATAGGATTCACTTGGTTTTTGATTTTTTTGATATTTTTATCGAAATCAAATGGGGGGGTATTTGCTTATTTACATATAATAACTTAAAGTAAATGGAGAAAATAAAAATTAAGTAAGACGACATTTACTTAAATGTTATTATATGTAAATAAGCTGCTGAGAACGAAACCCCCAGTTCCCTTTTATAACCAGTCAGTCCCAACATTTCGGTGTCAAAATCCCGAAATTTCCCGAAATGTCTCGAAATTTCCACGAAATATCGCGATATTTCGTGCCAACAAATATATCGCGCGAAATATCGCGATATTATCGTGATTCCTATTTCGTTCGATATCACAATAGGAATTTCGTGCCGAGGTTTGAGAAAACCGAAATATTTCGCGATATTTCGCGAAATATCTCGAGATTTTGTACCTTGGTTTTTTGCAATATAATTCCTTTAGAAGGTTATGATCTACTATTAGGATGACCCTAGTAAAACGATACGATAATGACTCCATTCATCAAGGTAGGTCTAATACATATGTTGTCATTAGTAAATATGGGTATGCGGTCACTTTGTATCCATCCCCAATGAGGAGTGATTAGGCACCGAGAAAGTCTACTTGTCACACATACTCATCCATTGTTAGAATAAGGTCCTCAGGAGCCCAAAGAATGCGATCACGAACATGACAAGCAAACTCATTCCAATGGTTCAAAAGAGCCATCATCGGGGTTGCATCATATTTTTCATTCTATTGCATCTGAATCGCATCTAGCTTTTGTTGGTGACACTTGCATGGATGTTTCACATTACATTTTTACATTAGAAGCATGGTATATGGCATGATTTTAAAATTTTCTCTTGTGTGGAGTTGATCATTAAGATGATATTTGGTCCTCTTCACTATTCTTCAGTGATTTGTAATACAGAGTTGCCTTGTTCTATGTTTCATATACCATCACTTGTATTATTTCTAAAATTAATTAAGTGACCAGAAAAACATTGTGAATTCTTATTTTCTTCATTTAATTATGCTATTGAGGACTTAAGATATCTTTTACTTAGGAATGAATCCATGTGCATGCCGTTTTGTGCAACACATCTGCATCCTACATCCTTCAAAATTATATCCATGCCTAATGCGCAGGCCGTTTTGTAACGTTTTTGCAGGGGGATGTCTCCCTCTTTCCTCTCTTTCTCTCTCCTCCCAGGTTTCTCTCCCTTGTTTCCTTCTTGGACTAGGTTTGATCCAACGTTCTCTTTCTAATAAAAAAAACTGAGAATTTTTGCACCATGAAAAAAATTGAAAATTGACGAAAATTTTGTTCTCCTACATGGAGTGTTCGTCACTTGATCAAGGATTCTTCAAGGACTTCTTCTCGGCTTCTCGACTACTTCTCGTCATCGACTTCTACCCCACCGTCCACATTCGTCTAACTTCTTGTGCTTGATCGACACTCAAAGGCTTCTACTTTGGAAATCTTCTTCCAAGTTCTTTTCCTCACTCTTAAGAGTCATCCCTCCTCTACCATCCTTTAATTGGTGGTAAAATCGTTACTCGATACTTGACCGCTGTTCCTTAGATATGGAGATTGAGACTTAGTTGGCTTCGTTATGAATAAATGCATTGGAATCTTATGTTGGATCTAGTTTTAATTTACTTGAATCTTTGCCAAACTTGCGATATATTAAGTTTGCATTACTGCGATTAGATGAAGAAATCTAATTTTGCTTGGTATTCTCTATCTTAATAGTCAACTTGCTTGGTTATTGAATCCAATAGGCCTTGTTTATGAATTGCTGAAATTATATTTAAAAGGGATGCAATTTTATTTCTTATTGGTAGAATATGCACTTTGATATTTTGAAACTCTGCATGCACCAGATATTCAACAAATATATAAAAATACATTCTTCAACAAAATATCCTTTTTAATAATAAAAGCAAATATATATCAACTGAAATTTAAAGAGATAGATAATGTAGTTCTAGTTACTAATAGTTACTAAAAATTAGATTGTTATCGTGCCATCAAAGAATTCTAAAACAATCCAGTTTGACAATGTCCAGATGATAGCTTGACTTCATACGAAAGCTGTTATAGACTTATAGTTATTATGACGAGAATTCTAGGAAATAAATAGAATCAAGTTTGGTTGAAAAAACACCATACAAAATAGAAGGATTAGGTGGTACAATCAACGTATGATAGCTTAGCGTTCTAAGAAACCACCATAAATCTTTTAATTACTCGTATTAAGTGGTACACGTACAGCCTTCAAAAACTCCCTCTCACGAGCATATTTTGAATCACGTATAGTTGTTGCGTATGTGGATCTGCAAAATAGATGACACAAGGATGCACCATTAAATAATGAAATAGAATGAACAAAGCTGAATATCTCATGAGACTATTTATTGGTTACTACAGGCCGTTTATTGATACAAACAAAAAAATAAAACAAGTGAAACATCATCAGGTGTCCAATAGATGTACTAGAAAGATTGGAAAGCTATGAATAATAGAACCCAACTAGCCCTGTTTGACGCATTTTGGGGTTTATTTTACAAACACAGAAACTTGCTTGGTTTCTAATTAGAGCCTTCTTTACTAGGGCAATTCATTTTTGACGCTTTGTGTGACCTTTTGGACAATTATACATGATACAGTATTCTATGGCACAAAGATCATGAAGTGTCATTCTTCATCAAAAGTGTTCAACACTTCACACAAATCGTTCGTTATGTGTTAGATTAAAAGAAGTGTAATCATATGTCACATTGTCACTGCATATGCAGTATTTGGTAAACGGCATACATGGTAACCGCGAGTTTAAGCAATCGCACATCGCATTGTGCGAGCGCATATATGGACTATGCGGTGCACAATCGGATGTGGGACCGCACAACTACAATGGACTGACCGTTGGTATTTTAAAAAAATTGTCTTTAACCCAAAACCCCTCCTACCCCTTCCTAACATGTATATACCCCCCCCCCCCCCCCCTCTCTCTCTCTCTCTCTCTCTCTCTCTCTCTCTCTCTCTCTCTCTCTCTCTCTCTCTCTCTCTCTCTCTCTCTCTCTCTCTCTCTCTCTCTCTCTCTCTCTCTCTCTCTCTCTCTCTCTCTCTCTCTCTCTCTCTCTCCTTGAGAGCACACGCACATAAAATTTCAGCCCACCCTCTTCATAAACACTTTTAACCTTCCCAATTCTTTGTCCGAGCATTCTATGTTTCTAACTCCAAACTCTCTTCATCTCCAAGCATAAACAATCTTCAAGAAAGCTCTCTCGTCCCGGCAGTTTTCTAGCTCGATCTCCCTCCCATGATCCCATCCATCTTTCCTCAAACTCTGAAGAATCTAAGACCAAGAGGAGTACGCGACGATAAGGAGGTGACAAAAGGTAAAGGTCATCGGCGTGAGGTGTGATGATCAAGAAAACACAACCACGGAAATTCACCTTCACCCGAGCAACAACTATTTATCATATTTCTTATCCTCTAACTGCAATTTCAATATTGTCAGTTCGGAATCAATCAGCTACTAGATTTAGTGTTCTCTCATCAAACACAACTCCAACTCCATCATGTCTTCTGCGGGTTCTTTGCTAAACCCAAGAAGTCTAAGGATCCTAGATGGAAGCATAAGCACTATAAGAATGCTGCTAATAAGAACCCTATATTGTTTGCCCTCAATGTTTACTAGTAATGGAGGTATTACTCGACACAAACACTTGGGTCATACTTCCGGGTCAATGCAAAAGCATGTCCTAATGTTACTGCTAAAATCCAAAGGGTGATCGTTGACTATATGGATAATACCTCTCAAAGGAGGCAGAATTGAAGCCATAATGCAAGAACAATACAATGAGGGGGGCCTTGGGACGTCGATGACGATGAAACTACCATGTCCAGTGGACGCACTAGACCACCGCCTCCAGCGCCAAAGAAACTACAACTCGTGGGCCTCTTGGGATGTGATTGACCGGGGGGGCAAAGTGTAAGGCCCTGCCCAGACCACAATAGATAATATGTACAAGAAAGAAGATTGAAAAAGCACGATACAATAAATTGCAAAATGGACCGACCAAACAAACATTTATTTTCATACCTTTAGACTTAAAAGCTTCAAATATATGGTTGAAGTGAATGAACAACTTGGTTCGGGCTTGAAACAACAATCCTACCATGAAAGTAGGCGAACTTGCATAAAACAAATGGTAGAGACCATAAAAACTTTATTTCATCTTTCTTTTCCTTTTCTTCTTCTCTTTCTTCTTTCCTAACTTTGGGTTTGGCCGGTCCTGGGCTTGGTCAGCCTTGAGTCTAGCCAGCCCTAGTCACAGGCTTTCCTTTCTTTCTTTCTTCTTTTATTTCTTCTTTATTTTATTTTTTAATTTTATCTTTCTTCTTTCCTGATTTTGGGCCTAGCAGGCCCTGATTCTGACCAACCCTGGTCCAGGGTTTTTTTTTCTTTCCTTTCTTTCTTCTTTATCCTTTATGTTCTTCTCTTTCTTATTTCCTTTTGAAGAGAATTGGTTGCAACTCCCGACCGGCTGATTTCTTATAGAAAAGTGACAAAAACAGTGTAGCTGGAACACGCAGCTAGAAGCTGCGTGTTCCAACTTCCAACTACAGCAGTTGCGGCCCCACTACACTCTAGCTTTCGAACTATAGCGAACCAAACAGTATGTTAGAGTTCTCTACCCATATAGCGATAATATTTGGGCTTTTTTTCCCCTACGTCCCTGGTTTCTTAGAAATAAACCTAAAACCAATATATAAAGTTCATAAAACTAGGGATAAAATACTCATAAATGCATAAAGCTTTCGGAGAAAAGGCAGAAGACATATCCTAATTCAATTTTAGGCTTTTAGCCTTAAACTTATGGTTACAAGTCATTTTAGTTTCATTTTGTTGGAGGATTGTCATATATATATGGACGAGTATAGTTCATGAGGAAATCAATCAATAACAGTATTATTTCCAGAATACCTATTTGCTGTCAGTTGAAATTTCAGCTTGACAACTTGTCCACCCTATTCTCTCTTGGTCTTTGGAAAGATTATTAGTAATCGATCATTATATCCGCTATGATTGCAAGACATTTCATCAAATCAACATCAATCTCCTAAAACAGTGTCATAAGGTCAAATATCCCCATCCATATACAACCGGTACTTGTTTTCATAACAACCTGACCATGCTTCCACATTCAAATAAAAGTTTAAAAAAAGATGCATGTGAATCCGGAAATAAACATATTTAGTGAACTCAACCATGCACCGAATTATTTTAATAATCTTTATTTCAACTCATACCTAAGAAAAAGCCAATTATATTTACTACTACAGAAAGATCCACCTAAGGAAAAATCGATCCCACCCATTCCTGTGTAGAAACTTTTCCCAAACTTCATAGCAAACCTCAATCACATCCATCTCTGGCCTTTCTTTTCATAGGTATTTGATGACAAATAATAAACATAAGATCTTATGTGGTGCTTCCATACCTAAAAGATTGAGCATGACCCATGATCTATTTTGGCACACTTGGAGTTGAATGCATGTCTTCATATGTTTTTTATAAGATCATCAATGTATGCATCTTATATGAGCAACTTGATAACCAAACTTATTTTGGCAAGAAGTAGAAAATGGTTTCACTAGAAACTGAGTAAAATGTTTCTAAGATAAGCCAATCAGTAAATGGACTCCAAAAGAAAAATTATATACATAAACAAAAGAATAAATACTAATAAGATTAAGAAAAGGCAAGATAAATTTCAAAAAACAATTTTAGAAAAATAAGACAAATTTGATTTTCTCTTACTCAGTTATTAGGAGATCCAACTGCAAGCGATCAATCTGAGCTGCTCCAAGATGTCTATCAGGTGTCATGTTATAATCACCTGTGTAGACCATAGTGTTGCCTCGAACCTTCGCATAGATCATTGCTGCTCCAAGAACCTTAAATATATAGTTGGTCAAGAGCACCAGTATCAATAAGACTGAAGATTTCCACCACATGTTAAGGATTAAAAAATAAACTTAATCTAAAACATCTTAAACATAAGATTCAAAAAAGAAACATGAGGTAAATGTAATTATCATTCGCATATAACCATTCTTATATACAATACATGGGACTCGTACGGTCACACTCATGGATGCATGTCCAGAACCGATGTAAAGAAACTATTTGACAATCCGCATAGTAAGAGAAGTATGCATGTTGACAACACGCCAAACCAAATCTTACGATATGCATGCAAGGTTATAGGTTATCATACTTCCTCTACCCCCATCGTCCCTTTTCCCCTTTGAAGTGTGTCAGTAGCTGTTTTAGTAGCAGTCGTTGTTTACACAAAGGCATTATGTAATGTCTAAAGAGAGGCACTCCATTAAGATTGGCGTGTGCCTCTTTCTTCATGGTATCACGGAGTCTCTTACACTAGATCCATCCAATTCCCCCTCTTCACATCTGCGAGTATGGTCTCTGCAACCCATCGCCCTTCTCAGTGGCACTTTTGCACATCGTCTAGAGCCCACATGTGCCACCAGCCACGATATACCCTTATCATTGCTTAGCATGTGTGGTACCCATATACCAGATCACCTCACCCAGCCTAGTCTTGCAAGGCTACCAAATAGCATGTAACCAATTATCAGTGCTAATGTGAGGTTTCTAAACACACGACAGAAGATATCGAATGCAGTTCATGAAATGTACTCCATAGAAAATAATGTTTCTCAACTTTATGAAGTGCATGAGAATTTTCCAACCAGGAAATAAGAGTTTGGGCAACTATTTAGCTGCCTTTAAAGAGATCATAAATGAACCAACTCAGTGTTTAGCAATCTTGAAATCCTAAAGTGATATTTTGAGGAACTCCATGTTTTCAAGTTCTATCGTGGCTTAATACCAAATTCAGAATATGCGATGGTAGTTTTGAATAGTGATGGAAGTATATCTTATCTTTGACATGTGTATGCATGGATTCTTCGTGCTACCACTACAACTTCAATCTTTAGTCGACAACTATGCCTTTATATAGTCGACAAGTCGTCCAACTTCATTTTGAGGTTATGTTATAGTTACCGGTGCCCAGGTCGAGCAAGGCCTTCCGGTGGTTTCAGGGGCAAGTATGGTAATTTGGCATATTGGAAGTCATGGCCATGATCATAGATGAATTACGCTCATGGAGATATTATTTGATGCACTTATTGAATTGGTGAGAATCATATAATTGAAATGTGTCATGAACTGCATGGTAAACCTGAGTTAACAAAAATTGTGGATTAATCAGGTAATGTATTCCTCTAGTATCGGTTCGTCTCCATTGCATAATCAATCTTACCAGCAGAAGCTAATCACTCATCCACGAGCTAGTGCTACAGAGATTAACTCCATTACCATATCATGTGATGAGTAGTATGCCCTTATATATAAAGCGCAACATATAAATAGTGATATTGTAACTTTTACTCCTCCAGGTAAAATTACTTGTTTTGCTGCTTGCACTTCTTCATGGGTCAATTCATTGAGGATCTGCACATATGACTGGTAAGTTTTTGTACTTGAACGATACCTCTACAAATCTTCAATTATTGTTGTTGATGGGAGCTCCCATAACACTTGGCAATGGAATTGTAAACCAAACTTTTACTCTTAATTTAATGACTAATCTCTTATTTTCCAAGATTAATGACTAATCTCTTATTTGTACGCAAGCTAAATATGGCTTGTAATTATTCACTCTTACCCTTCTTCATGTGCTTTTCCGAACCTCAGCACGAAGCATACAATTAATAACTTTAAGACCTTGATAGTGCTCTGGGTATTATGGCAATCGTTTTTGTGTTTCCCTCATCATTGGCATCGTTGTCATGGTAATTATTTGTTGAAGTTTTTGAAGCTATTGTCCCATGGTTGAAATCTGTCTACTTTATAGTGTGAGGCTCGCCAATTAGTTAAGCATCATAAGGTATCTTTCCTTGTCTGAACAATCTTAATGTTTACTAATATTTCGGTCCTACAAGACATAGTTTGTTAGGTGTTCTTACTTTCCTATATTTGTTAATGACTATTCGCAAATGAGGAGGCTCTATTTACTAAAAGATCCTAGTGAAATTTCTACAAGATTTCAACTATTTCTTAAAGAAATGAAGGCTCGAATTAATTCTTTTACCCGAGTCTACGTTCTGACAGCACCTTGGTATATTTACAAGATCCTTACAAACTATTGTGACTATCATGGGATTCTTCATCAGTCTTTATGTCCATGTACTCAAGAAAATAGAGTTGCAAAACTTAGGAATCTATAATCTGCTAAAAGTTGTAAAAACGTTGATACTTCAAATGAATGTCGATGAGGACTTAAGGGGAGATGCTATTTTTAATGCTTATATCTAACTAATTGCGTGCTTTCTTCTGTTCTCAAAGTAAAATTTATGTACTATGCAAGGTTCAAAATTTCAAAATATTTTGCGAAATTTAGCGAAATTTATTCTTGGGGTGCCAAATCCTCCATCTAATACCATTTTGGGAAGATTAGATTAACCAAAATCGCATCAATTCGTTCGTTCAAATCGAGACGTTCTTTTTTCTTAAAAAGTTAAAAATGGTAAATCATAAAATTCTTTCTATTAATTTGTTTCTAGTTGTTTAATTGATAACACGATGGTGTCAGAATATCAAATATTCAAATCTATCAAGATTATATTCTTACACAGTTTCGGGGATCCATCATCAAACATATCGGATCTACCTTTCAAAATTTTGAGGATCTAAAAAAAAAAAAAAAAAGAGGTATTAATGTTGATGGAATCACTTGAAATTTGGATATGTTGTCAGTATTTTGAAGATCAACAACTTTATATGATTAGATTTTACTATTTTGTAAAACAATATTTCCATCTTTTCAATGTTTAGATTGTTATGCATTAGCACGATATACAAAGAGATACAAACTATGGAGAGTTCCACACCCCAATAGGGGGGTGTAGAAATGTAATTTAAGTGTTCCAAAGTGTGTTTCTATGCTTGATTTATGACTATTCAAAGTTTCACTGAAAAATTCCATTAAAAAATTCAATATTGCAACCATTTTTATAAAATTGCAATATTTCCACACTGTCAAAATATTTCCATATCAAGTGTCAAAATATTGGCCAAAATGAAAATTTCAAATCATGGTACTATGTACAGAATCATGAGGTATCTCCTAGTTTCCTTGGTTGAGTTTATTTTCTCAAGTCCTTACTAATTGGTAATGACAAGTTTGCTTTTGGTGCTATTAAATGCCCTTTGTCAGTTATTCTTAATACTCAAAAGGATACAAGGTGAGGCAAAAATGTCCTAGGGTATCAAAAATTGGATAATACTTTTTTAGAGGTTAAAAAGGATCCATCGCCACAACGTCTCAAACTTGGAACTTGTCACCCGCTCAGTAACAAGTCAATAAATAGAAAGCCACACAACACTTGAATGGTGGTACTCCTCTTGGGCGCACGCCTAGGGCGAGTTGGGCACGCCTTTCATGCCTCAATCAGCTAGTTGTTTTTACACCAGAGTCCATTCGATGTGTGTCCAAGCTTAACCCATTTGTCTCGGAATCTTTGTTTCCACATAAATTCTTCACAGTGGAGAACGGAATTGAGCTCCTCGAGGTTGTAAGATAATTGGTTTTTCTCCAGCCTCCAGGTCCGAGAGAGGAGAAGATTCATACTTCACTTCTAGGATGTTGATTTTGCATAAGTAATTAATCTTAGTATTGTAGATAGAGCCAAAAGAGGAGCGTTCCCAGCCGTTGATTTTTTGGTGGGGGTACCTGAATTTCCGAACTAAATTGCGGGCTGAGTTAAAATCACTCAGAGTTTGGCACCACCAGCTTCTAACCAAGGAGTCAAAGGTGGGGTCCTTTGACCATATAATCTCAAAACGAAACCTACGGGTAGGTCTCTGAATTTGAGGAGAAGAGTCAAAAAGGATGGCTACGTGATCAGAGACAAAACATGAGGGAGGTCTCTGAATGAAGGCTTTATAGTAGAGCAGATAACATAGCAGCACATAGATTCCACAATAACATGAGGGATACCATGTTAACCGATATCTTGAAAAGATAAATAATCAAAGCATCTTTACAATATGACGTGGAGCTTGTATCCGTGAGTCAACACTTTTAAGTCTGACTATAAAGCCAATTCCAAGAAGTAGAACTCACGTGGACATTTTGAATCTGTTATCTGATGCTTTTCATAATTTATCACATGAACTTCAAGAAAAATGAATAATACTTGATAGAAAGTAACCCATGATAAAAAGAACGTCGAGTGTACAGTGGAACAACCTTCAAACTATACAAGTTTTAATGGAGGAAGCACTAACCACACAACTGAGCAAAGAATAAGAATTACATACATGACCTGCATAATAGGCACGGATCTGAAGATCTTTATCAACTTGCACTGTCTGCTTCAAGTCTAATGCCGTTACTGCAAGGAACAAAAATAGGGAAATATTCTTAACTTCAAACAAATAAGTTAACTAAAAATTTAAGCATTTTAGCGGGATAAAAGGAATTAGAATTGTGATACATGCACTGTTAACATCCTATTAATCAGCAAAAAAGGGGAAAATAAGATAAATTGAACGTGGTGTATCTTTCTCATGACAACACAAGAGTGCAAAATAGTTGATTTAGAAAGTCACAGTAATCCAGATATAAATGACACAAAATTAGGCCAGTTACAGTTGCCTATGATATGAAATAGTGAGATGTGAGGTATAATAATGACATAAATACATTGGCCTTTTTAAAAAATATACCTCCTGGATGAAGAGGAGCATAACAGTTCTATCCATAGTTTGTACATCTTATCAAGAACACTAAAATAATTTTTAATTTCTACAGAATCTTCAAATATGACCCGTACAGATTTGAATATAACCAACTGTAGAAAGTTAACCAATACAGCAGTGAAGCTGAAGTCAGAAATACAAAAAAGGAAACAAAATCAGCAAGAGAAAAAAAATCTGTAGCTAACTATAATACAGAAGAATATCAAGAAAATATTGATAAAGAATTTAAAAAACATATAAAGGATGAAAATCATGCTGATGAAATGGCAGGATCCAATGAAAACTTGAAATAGTTCAAAGCGTGTTTGACAAAGTTATTTGTTAATAGAAGACCAGCAAATGGAGTAAAAAACCTTCTTCTACAAGAATCAGAAAGAGTGTCAAGGCAGAGAAGCTCTTTATTGTACCTCTCACTCCTGTCTATCCTTTACCAAAAACATCCACTACTAAACTGAGTATGCTCAGTTCTTGAGGGGAGAGAGATCCAGACCTTGTTTTTATCTGGGTAAGCTCAGTTCGTGAAGATGTTAGGCTGGTTTTGGCCGCTTATGCAGCCATCAACATCACGAGGGGCGTTGGGGAGAGTGAGATGTCACCTACCCTTCACTTGAACTGTGTAATTTGGGTACGTAGACTATATTGTTTCTGCATAATACTTGTTCTTTTATGCAATATATGTTTATGATTATTGACTAACATTGCAAGGAAAACTTGGTATTTGACTCGTGCGTTAAGTGTGCAGAAAACAACGTGACAAAGCAAATCATTGAAGGTCTTGTGCTTTAGTCTATAGAGTGAGTTGTAATTCAGGGAAAAGTAATTGTCACATCTCTTGTAAAGAAAGTAGTACCTCATTTAAATCAAAGGGATGTACTTTAATCTTTCTTTCTTGAGAGCAGAGAAATTTATGGTTTTCACTCAAAATTAAACCAAAGGGGGAGAATGTTACCGCCTACGAGGTCTCACTTTTGTTTGCATAATTTGTGTGTTCAAACCAGTGTGATAAATTACATGTAACTATGGTTCTGTTGAGTCGCGATAGCGCTCACCTTCATGAAGATCGATCAAGTGCATCACAACGTTTCAAAGAACATCTGAAGACTTGGCAGTCCATCACGCGACCTTAGTTGTTCACCTGAGAGCAAGGTTTAAAATCACGGTATCGGTCGCGGTATCGGTCGGCCCCGAACCGGTATGTACCGGCCGGTACGTACTGGTACCGGCCGATACAGACCGATACGGTCGGTACCGGCCTGAACCGGCCGATACGGACCGGTACCGGCCGATATGGGCTAGGTATCGGGATCGGATGCAGTACCGGTCTCGAACTGGCCAAAACCGGTACGTACCGGTATCGGCCGAGATTTAAAACCCTGCCCGAGAGACGTGTGATGGGTCGAATTTCCAAGGGTAGACTAGGGTTTCTCGATCGTATCAATTCATGTGAGATTTCATCAATTTTATCTAACAAGTTTTTCAAGGATTCGACGCGCTTTCAAAATGAAATTTCAATTTAGAATAATTATTTTCTCAAAAAAAAATATTTTATACTCGAAAATGATTTTGGTATCGTCGGATTTTAGGTCGAGAGGAGTTCAACACTTAAATTTTTCTAAGTGTTGGAAGTCTATACTAGCCTTCCGAACAATTGTTCGGATGCTGGTATTTAACGTCAGAACAATCGTTAGAATGGACAACAGGTCGCCCGAGCTGTTTACGTTCGTCCGGACTACTTGGGACGTACGGAGCAGGGCATCCGAACTATCTTCAGACGATTGAGCTATGTTCAGGAAAATCCTGGGTCTCCCGTCCGAACAAGTGTTCAAATGCTGACGTAAACCGTCAGAACACTTGTTCGAACAATTTACTCCATGTGTGGGCTGAACCGAGCCATCTCGGGTTTTGGCTCATATGGAGGAGCCTAAACTCTTTTATTTTGGGCCTAATTAGCCTGGGTCAGCTGGAGATTGATCTAGGGTATATAAACGTCATTTTCTCTCTTATTGGGGTGAGGAAACTTAGAGGAGGAGCTCTTGCTTGGAGGAGAAGTTCTTCGATTTCCATCTCCCTTTCTTCCTCCCTTCAAGCCAATTCTTCAAGGTATGATCTCTTAGGCTTGTAGGTAGCTCCCTCATTTGTATGCTTCGATCATTTGCATCGATTGCTTTATTTTCGCCTTAAGGTTTCGATTGATTCGTCCTTTTGATCGATTTGTGGTTGTTTAATCGATTTTCTCTTTGTCTTCCCTTGCATATCCAATTATTGGATTCTTCCGAGCGAATAGAAAGAGGGTTGGGTCTTGCCTTGAGCGAATCAAGCAAGAAGAACCCTAATTCCCCTTAGTAGGTTGTCAGGGGAACCGTCGTAATTCCTCTGGGATTCGTCGATTGGGTAAATCAACGAAGTAGTCCCTTAAACGGTGATAGCACCCACAGTGGGGTACGATTCACCTTTGGGTGCGCTCGACCTTGGCAAAGGTCAATGTTGGGTGTCTCCGCTTTAAGCAAATCAAGGGAGTCCAAGCAGTGTCTCGGGTGAGCGTTTAGGGCCACGGCATGTTGGATCAGGTGAAATGCAACCAATCAGTAAGCTTGTGAGGACCTGAAGAGCAAGACAAAAGTCGACGTGGTGTAGAGGCGAACGTCTAGTAGGGCTTGCGAGTTCTTGTATCCATTTCTGTACTGGACCTTTGAAGCTTAGTGGATTGCTCTAATCGTATCGGCACAGCCGGTGAGGGTTTTTCCGGGAAGGGTTTCCTCGTAAAAGGCATTTGTATGTATTGTAGTATAACTTCTGTCATGCAAGCCTTGTATGCTTAGGCCCTACACTTCACAGAAACCATGATTTGATTCATTTTGCTAAGAGAGGGGAGAGAAAGAGAGAATCAACTGACATTAATCCACCTTGCATAAATTCACTCTAATTTTGCGAGTGCACATAAGAGAACTAAATTTTAATCTACCGTGAGCCCAGCCTGGTGTCTTATGGCCAAGGCGTTCATGTCTTGTTTGTTTTGCAGCTGTTCTGTCGCACACCAGATATTACACTGGAGTATAGCGAATAGCTATTCACCTTGACCCAAGTGTGGGAAAACCGATATCGGATTCAAAGGGAGTGTTTCGCATACGGAACAGTTGTTCCACTTAAACCTCATCCAGCAAAGGACATTCTCGACAATTGATGTTTTTAGTGTAAATTGGGAGTTCAGCATTCCGGTTGGCAGAGAAATGCACAGAACGACAAAATATCATTCCCAACTTTGGTTCCAGCAGAACAAAACTATCCGTTATTTTTAAAATAACGGATCGCAATAATAAAAACGGCGGTTTCGGATTGATGCCAAGTATCCCCTAACAGTCCAATTGCGGGAAAAACCCACCTTGGTGGCTTGACCCAAGTGTGAGAAAAACCCACATTGGTCTCTGACAGTGTAGTTAAGGCAAGCCGAGGCGCTCTCCTGAAGCGAGAAGCGAGGCAAGAGCGCCTCACCTGGATTAAGGCGAGAGCAGGTATATAAGTCGGCTTGAGGCGCCCGCCTTATACCCTGAGGCGGTCGAGGCGCGAGGCAGTTGAGGCGCCCGCCTCATTTAATAGACGGTTTAGGTTGAAGCCAAATTGAATCACAACCATCCTTTCGCATGACATTTGGGACTGAGTGTGATTCACTAGTCGGGCTGGATGTAACGAACAATTGTGATTCAATTTTAGCTAACCTCAGAGGATTCCGTCCCCTGTAGATTCAAATCTTCTATGCAATTGAGCGAGATAAAAAAAACTCGTGACGATCGAGCAGGTTAGGGTTTAAACTTTGGGGCCGCCTTCAGCGTCCGTCATGGAGTGAGTAAAATGTTGCCCATCAGAACACTCCTCTCAGTTTTTTAATTCAGATTTTGATTCAGTTGATAGTATCATAATTCTTTATATGTTTACTTCACATCCTCAATTCATATTTTTTTCATCTTACTTACAGACATCCAGGCCTAGATCCCAATCTATATTATTTAGATTTTATAGTTTTTAAGATGAGGATGATATAGATTATAGAACTTGATGACGATGAGTTTTATTAATGTTTGATGGCATATGCTATATGATTATGCGAACTTGTTTCAAGTAGTCATTTTATAGTGTGTGTGTGTGTATAGTTTTTTTACATGCCTAATTTCAATCAGGTGCTTGCCTTGCCTCTCGCCTCAGGCACCAGTAAGGTTGAGCGCCTTGAGTCGACTACACTGGTCTCTGAGAATCTGAGTGCAGGAAAAACTCACCTTGGTCCAAGTGGAAAAAACCAACCTTGGTCTCTAACAATCCGAGTGCAGGAAAAAGCCGCCTTGGCCCAAATGTACGAAAAACCCACCTTGGTTTCTGACAATCCAAGTATAGGAAAAACCTGCCTTGGCCCGAGTGTGGGAAAAACCCACCTTGGCTCTGACAAACCGAGTGTGGGAAAACCCACCTTGGCTTTGATAGTCCAAGCATAGGAAAACCCACCTTGGCATCTCTAATAGTTCGAGTGCGGGAAACTACCAGCCTTGGCACGAAAGAGCGAGAACACCCTCCGCTTATTGGGGGAGTCACGAAACCCCCAAATAAAATAAAGTACAAGGGCGGGAGAAAACCCGTCTTGGCCCAATCACATCTTAGAGGCGAAAAAGTTTGCATTGGACCTCCCTACAGTGGTAAAGGAAGATGATTCACGTAGTCCCCTACCAAAGAGGGAGTAGTTAGACCGCTTTCGCCCTCCTCCCCCACAACGGCACCAGGAATGAGCCCAATGCAATTAGCAGAGTGGTCGGACCACTCAGCCCTTAGCGAAATGGAGATATAAAAATCCCAAGAGTGGGGAAGACCCACCTTGGCACGGAAATAGGAGAACACCTCTTATTACTCAGGTGAGGTTTTAACCTCCTGAGAAGTCAAAACCCTAGAGTGGGATAAGACCCACCTTGGCACTAAAATGTGTGGAGACACCCTTATACAAGCAAGAAAGGTGAAGCAAAAAGGGAGTCAAGACTCTCAATCTACTTGGGGTGGAGATAAACCACCAAACTTCCAAAAAGAGCCCAAAAAGGAGGACTCATCTGGAAGAGCCGAGTACATGAAGACTCCTCTTAACGACAAGGGAATTGCCATATTCAAAAGAAACATGTCGAAGCATCGGGGATAAAGCTCTCGAGGCAAGATTCGCCAAAACAATGGGAAGAATGCTCACAGAGGATGAATCTCTGAAACGAAGAGGAGAAAGCTCGAGAAAGTCTTTAAGCAGCGAGGTAAAAGCTCTCTTCATAAATCCCCACTAGAACGGCGGGGAGAAAGCTCGCTTCATGACTCACCAGAGAAGCGGGGAGAATGCTCAATTCATAAGGCCCACCAGAGGGGCGGGGAGAAAGCTCACTTCATCCCACTAGAGCAGCAGAGAGGAGTCCTTGGTGACATGACCCGCCTAACGCGGAAGGGAGGAGCCATCTCAGACCGACACGCCCAAACAAAGGGGACGAGTCATCCGCAACACGACCCGCTGAGCGGCGAGAAGTCCCTCGAGACGGTACCCGCCGAATAGGCGGGGAGGGTTACCGGGGCTATGCTCAAAAGATGCGAGAAGTCTCCCAAGAGTCAACTCAGAAAAGCATCAGAATGATGGAGGCGTCCCCACACCAACGGAGTCTATATGAAGACCCACATAAGCGGTTGGTAAAGAACAAGACCCGTCCAAACGGTGGATAGTGAATCACACCTAAATCAACTGAATTGTAATTTTATAATTTTTCCTGATTTATAATATTTTGGCAAATATATCAAAACCGGCCAAATCCTTGAACCAACCAAACCGATTAATTTTTCCCCAGTCCAAACCTGAACATGAACCCAAATTCTCCAACTTTAATATAGTGGTCTTTAGACTAAGAACTATGCTCCTCATCACCAAGATGGCTAAGAACAAAAAGTCCACACTAAGTACTCCAAACCAAATAGACCAAGTCACAGTTAAAACTTTTTTTGAGCAATTCCTCTCCGAGAAGGAGAGGATGGGGTTGAGCATACCCCAAGCTTTATTAAGATAAATAAAGGAGGTTACAAGAGACTAAAAAAGGGGTTAATCCTCCCTGAGGTCTTGACGGAGAACCCGGGAGACCAGCTAGTAACCATTGCTATATAGTTGGACCATACGGACCCAATCGGCAACTCCTTATTCGAGAAAATTCTAAAGTTGCGTTCCCGCCAAATACTCCAGCAGAGACCAATCACCAAGAGATCCCAAGCCGGATGAAGCACCTTCTTCACCCTTTTAGTACGCCAAAGAGTCCAAAGAGAACGCAAGGAGCTCGGATGGCCTCGGATACCCAGGCGATGTTTAAGCATGGACCAAAGGGACCTGGCAAACTGGCATCTGAGAAAAAGGTGATTCACATCATCCCTGTGTGCGCGACACAGGGGACATGAAGTGTCAGCAACATTGGGGTCATTCCGCTTGCGTAGATTTATTCTAGTCAATATCTTTTCCTTGATAGCAAGCCACATGAAGATCCTGATCTTCAACGGAGCCGGCGACTTCCATAGGTGAGTAGCAATAGGGCAGATCAAGCCTTCGTTGTTCAGGAATCTGTAGAAGGATCTCACCGAGAAGACTCCGGCTTCCATCTCGATGAGTCTCTACCGCCACCCAGAGAGAAATTCGCTAGTATAAGGTAAAGGTCTGAGAGTTGGCCCTGTAAATCTTCCGGAATCGACCTCCTGAATCTCACCGACCAAGAACGGCCCTCCGAAGACTCCGATGTCTGGGAATGAACCGAGGCCTGGGTATCCCACACCAGATCAAAAAGTTCATAGAACAGGGAAGCGAGGCTGATGTCATCTACCCAGTGGTCGGTCCAGAATTTGATGTCTTTACCATTGCCTGGAACCAACCTAATACAGGAGCGGAATGAAGCTCCTACTTTGCGAATGCCTTTCCAAAACGGAGATAGTTTCCCTGACGCTCTACTCCTGGTTTGTAGAGGAGAGAACCGCTTGAAGTATCTGTCCCTGATAATTGAAGACCAGTTGTCCCCCTGATCGTTATGGAGTCTCCACCACCATTTTCGTAGAAGAGCTCGATTAAAGTCTCTGAGATTAGTGACACCCAGACCCCCCTGATTACGCGACTTGCATGAGAGGCCCCAATTAGCCAGATGATAGGAACCCGACTTACCATCTGCTCCCTTCCACAGGAAAGAACTGCGGATCCCGTCAATTCTCCTGATGACCCAGGCAGGAATGAAGTAAAACGCTAGATAATAAGACGGAATAGCGGACAGCACCGAATTAACTAGCGTAAGCCGGCCCCCTAGAGAAAGAAACCTTCCTTTCCAGTTGGAAAGGCGCCCTTCCACCTTCTCAACCACCTTGAACCAATCCGCTCTACCCAGGAGCTTGTTACTAATAGAGAGCCCCAGATATGTCATAGGGAAGGAATCTAACTTGCAGTTCAGTAGAGTCGAGGCCATAACGCCCTTCTCTCGGAAAGGCCCGACGTAATACATGGAGCTCTTACAGAAGTTAATCCGCAATCCAGAACAGAACTCGAGGGCGTAGAGAATAATCGTCAAAACTGCAACCTGTTCGAGCTCGGCTTCACAGAAAAGAATAGTATCGTCAGCAAAATGCAGGTTAGGTATACACCAGGAGTTACCTCTGATCCCGCGGAAAAGGTTCTGAGAGTTGGCTCTATGGAGTATCGCATCGAAGGCATCAACGGCCAGGATAAAGAGGAACGGGGATAGCGGGCATCCTTGTTTCAAGCCTTTGTGCATGCGAAAATGGCCTCCAGTTGCGCCGTTGATCGAGCATGCCAGTTTGGAAGAACTAAGACAGCAAGATACCCAATTGATCCATTTAAGGGAGAAGCCCTTTGCCCACAAAGTAGAAAGCACGAAGTCCCAGTGGAGCCTATCAAATGCCTTCTCAAAGTCAAGCTTAAGAACCAGGCCTTCTGACTTAGTCTCCTTCAAGTGGTAGAGGATCTCTTGAACCGAAACAATGCTATCAAGAATCATTCTACCTTTGATAAACGTCGATTGAGATTTGTTGATTAAATCATCCATAATCGGGGATAATCTGTTCGCTAGAAGTTTGGCGATGATCTTGTAGATGCAATTGGAAAGGCTGATAGGTCTGTAGTCCGACACTGCTGAAGAATCAGACCTCTTAGGGATGAGGATGAGGATGGAATAATTAAGACTCTCCAAGGAAGCAGAGCCTTCAAAGAAGTCTAATATGAATCTGGTGACGTCATGAGCGATACAGTCCCAGAAGATCTGAAAGAAATGCATCGAAAAGCCATCTGAACCAGGGGCTTCATTCCCATTCATATCCAGAACCGCTTTACGGATTTCCTCCTGCGTGAATTGCCTGTCCAACTCCGCAGAAGATGGAATCCTCTTAACTAGCAAATCTTCCCAGGAAAGAGAAGCAGAGGACGCCGGGAGCTCTTGAAAGTACTCCTTAAAGTGATTTGTAACTCCCGCAAGCACCTCTTCTGACCCCTCCAATTGACGGCCCCCTACCCTCAGGTGCTGGATGTCGTTCCTGATCCTCCTCCCGTTAGCTACCTTGTGGAAGAAAGCCGTGTTGAGATCGCCCAATTTGATCCATTTGTCTCTCGAGCGCTGTTTCCACATGATCTCTTCCATACGTAGCAAAGTCAACAGGTCTGCCTTCGCGGTATTAAGAGTGGACCTCTCTTCCACCATAAGAGGGGCATATTCTTCCTTCAACTCCAAATCCTCAATCGTCTTAAGCATGATCTGTTTGCGACGAAGGACTGAACCAAATCGGGAGCGTTCCCAGCCCTTGATTTTCTGACGGAGGCCTCTGAGTTTCCGAAGCAGGTTCCTCGCTGAGTTGAAGTCTGTTGGCATTTGAGACCACCATTTCCTGACCAGAGAAGCGAAGGAAGGGTCTTCAAGCCACATTCTCTCAAATCGGAAGCGACGAGGGGAGCGAGGCCAAGAGGTGCACGTATCCAATAAAAGCGGAACATGATCTGAGACTAGAGATTGCAAGCTTCTCTGCGTAGAATTAGGGAAAGCTGTGTCCCACTCGCTAGAAGTAAGGAACCTGTCCAATCTCGCCATGGAGGGGACCTCCCATTTGTTAGTCCACGTGAACAGCCGACCTAGGAGAGGGAGGTCATTCAGATCTAAGGAACGGATGAAGCTGGAGAAATCTTCCATGGCACCTGGATGCCCTAGACCTCCTATCTCTCATGGGAAAACCTCGTCACATTAAAGTCACCACACAGGACCCAGGGACCTGTCCTATTGCCTCTAAGTTCTGCAAGTTCCATCCAAAACACACCACGGATGCTAACGTCATAGGCCCATATACTGAGGTGAACTCCCTAACCACTCTGCTGGACCTGCACGTTAGTCACCGAAAGGGAGAAAGCGCCTACTTGCTTGCTGGTCAACTCCAAAAAATCCTCCTTCCATCCGATGAGCACCCCCCCTGACGCCCCTGTCGATCAAGAGCTTCCCAAGAGAACTTGATTCCGCCTGTTAAGCTCCTCAGTAACGCTGCACTGGGGTTGCACGTCTTTGTCTCCTGCAGACAGATAATGTCTAAACCATGCAAACGACAAAGCAAAGCGACAGCCAATCTCTTCTCCACAGCCCCAAGACCCCTAATATTCCAGGATAATATTCTCATTAACACAATTACAGGCCATCGGCCAAAACCCTACTCTTCTCCAGTGCAAGGGAAGAAGACAAAAATTCCTTCGCCGCCGAAGCATCGTTTCCAAAAGCAAATCCACACTCCGAGGCTATCTGCAGGATTGCTTCTTGGTCTAGCAGGTTCAAAAAAAGAGCAAAGTCCTCCGCTCTTGAAGCCAAAAAACTACGCAGGCTCTGCATGATATGGTGCTGCGATCTGGGGTTCCTGCGCGCGTAGGTCCGAAGAAGGGGCTGGGGAGTGGTGGACTCATCTGCCAGGCCCTCCTGGCCTGCTTCCTCGTGGGGGACCTCTAGACAAGGCTCTGAATCTTCTAAAACCTGACTAGGCAAATCCAGATCCACATCAGTAAGTACAGGCTGAGGCTGGGGATCTACCACCGTAGCCTCCCCAGCACCAAGAGGGGGAAAAGCATAATCCATCGAATCCCCAGAATTACGGGGAGTACGAATTTCAAAAGGAGACCCATTAGGTAAAGCGCAGTTACGGGGATCCAAGACAGCTGGGCAGGGAGATTCCCTACCAAAAGCGTTGCCTTCACCTCTAGACGGGATTGCTGAGGTGGAACCCCCCTCTTGGACTGGGTCGAGTTGGGCCGGCTGGGCTGGTGGTTCGTCGGCGAGACCCAACTGATCAGAAGAGCTCCCAGGTTGGCGAACGGAAGCAGACGAGGAGCCCGGGGAAGACGAGTCTGACACTCTGATAGTAAGCTCGAAAAAGTAGTCCCCGACGCGGACTGAAAGAGCAGCTGGAATCGCTGACGGGTTGATAGAGCGGAACGACACTATCATAGCTTGGAGATTGCTGGAAGACTTCATTGTGTTCTCGATCGCGACCAGTTCTCCGTAAGGAGCAAGAGCTGCTTGCATCGCTGAAGCATTCCAGCAGTGAAGGGGGACTCCCGAGATGAAGAGACGAACCAGGGAGAATGAGCAAGCCCCTCTGGCTCTGTGGGATGGTGTCCAAGCCTTGAACTCCAATGATAGGGCTCCTACCGAGGCTGACACTCTGCTGATCTGAGAATGTCTAGCATAGGGGGTAGGGAATTCGACCAGAAACTCCGAGAAGCCCAGTTGCCAGGTCGGGAAAGACCATTCTGATTGCCAGTGGGACTTCAGGGCCGCTGAAAGCTCTGGGGCAGTTGTAGTTCCCTGCTTCACGCAGACTAGAGCGCAGGATTCCATCTTCGAAACCACTTCTCAGGATTCCACTGAGGGGGAGACAATCACGAACGGGTGGGGGAAGGATCTGGGCGGGGAAGGGGGGTGAAAAGCTGGATGGTTGTGGGCCGATGAGGTCAGAATGACCCTCAAGGGACACCGGGAGGAAGAATGACCTATCCCCCTGCATATCCAACACACCATCGCGTTGCGACAGGATGAGATGAGATGTCCTCTCTCTCCGCAGCGAAAACAGCAACCTTTCTGGAATGGGCAAGGCACCCTGGAAGCTGGGGGTGACCGAGGAAGCGGAAGTGAAAGGGGCGGATGGAGGGGGAGAGGAAGGAGAGGAAGCGGCGACGGGGGGGGGGGGGTGAATGGTTTGGGTATGGGAGGGGTGGTGTCCTTGCCCACAAAGAGATCCGCCCAAGATCTGGCACTTTGACCGCCCGAGGAGCACTGGAGATTCTCATTAAAAGCCTTAGCCTGAGGTTGAGATCCGCCGACGTGACCAAAATCTGAGTGATGTGAGGTAGGAGCTGTAGCGTCTTCCCGAGGCGGTATGGCAGACTTCTGGGCCCCCTCTGGCTCTCGGTATCTCCAACGACCGTTCTGAACCCTAGGGTAAAGGACCGGATGACGCAGGGATTACGTTCCCGAGGGTAGAGCCGCCGAATCTCTCCGCCAGTATCCATTGAGGACACGCGGATTGAGAGAGGGATTCTGGTGCCGGTGTTTGGTGCGAGGATGCCAGACGTCAGGCGGCGGAGAACCACCATGTCGCCCTCGGAGTCGCCCTCGAAATCGCTCACCGTACCCTCTCATCGCCCCCTCCTTCCTCTGTGGACCTCCCCTTCAATTTCTTCCAAGGGTTGACAGTTAAAACTAAATGGACCAAATAAGTAAACTTTCTATAAATTTTGACTCTGCTTTGAGCAAGTATGTCACCTCTCCTACTGCAATCTAAGATGAAAAAGCGATGTTTCTAGGACACTTCTGCAAGAGTTAACCTTGGGAGCATGTAATGAGAACCAACAGTCTACAAGAAACTTCGAAACGGAGGACAAGAAAGGAGTTCACCGATTCCCCGCACATGAGAGGGTACAGCGAGCGATTCCAAGGGCGACTCCGAGGGCGACATGGTGGTTCTCCACCGCCTGACGTTTGGCATCCCCGCACCAAACGCCGGCATCAGAATCCCTCTCTCAATCCGCGTGTCCTCAATGGGTACTGGCGGAGAGATTCGGCGGCTCATCCCTCGGGAAGACAAACCTTGCATCACCCGGTTTTTAACCCTAGGGTCCAGAATGGTCGTTGGAGGCACCGAGAGTCAGAGGGGGCCCAGAGGTCTGCAATACCGCCTCGGGAAGACGCTTCAGATCCTGCCTCCCATCATTCAGATCCTAGTCTTGCCGGCGGATCTCAACCTCAGCCCAAGGGTTTTAATGAGGATCATCATTGCTCCTCGGGAAGACCAAGAGCCAGATCTTGGGCAGATATCGCTGGTGGGCAAGTACAGCACCCCTCCCATACCCATACCACCCTCCCCCCACCACCGCTTCCTCTCCTTCCGCTCCCCCCCCCCATCCGCCCCTTCCGCTTCCGCTTCCTCGTTCACCCGCAGTCCGCAGATTCCAGGGTGCGCTGCCCATTCCAGAAAGGTTGTTGTTTTCGTTGCGGAGAGAAAGGGCACCTCATCTCATCCTATCGCAACGCGATGGTGTGCTGGATATGCAGGGGGATAGGGCATTTCTCCTCCCGATGCCCGTTGAGGGTCATTCTGACCTCTTCGGAGCACAACCAACCGGTGATCCACCCCCCTTCCCCTCCCAGATCCTTCCCCCACCCGTTCGTGACCGTCTCCCCCACGGTGGAATCCCGAGAGGTGGTTTCGAAGATGGAATCCTGCGCTCTGGTCTGCGTGAAGCATGGTAATACAACGGCCTCTGAGCTTTCTGCGGCCTTGAAGGCTCACTGGCAATCGGAATGGTCTTTCCCGACCTGGCAGCTAGGGTTCTCGGAGTTCCTGGTCGAATTCCCTACCCCCTATGCCCGACATTCTCAAATCAGCCGAGTTTCTGCCACGGTCGGCGCACTTTCTTTGGAATTCAAGGCTTGGTCTCCTTCCCACAGAGCCAGAGGTGCCTGCTCATTCTCCTTAGTTCGTCTCTTCATCTCGGGAGTCCCCTTGCACTGCTGGAATGCGCCAACGATGAAGGCAGCTCTTGCTCCTTACGGAGAACTGGTCGAGATCGAGAACACAATGGAGTCTTCCAACAATCTCCAAGTTATGATAGTGTCGTTCCGATCTATCAACCCTTCAGTGATTCCAGTTGCCCTGTCAGTTCGGGTTGGGGACTACTTTTTCGAACTCTCCATCCGAGTGTCAGACCCCTCCTCCCCGGGCTCCTCTTCTGCTTCCGTTCGTCAACCGGGGAGCTCTTCTGATCAGTTGGGGCTCGCCAACGAACTATCGCCGCCGGCTCAGCTCGACCCGGTTCGAGAGGGGGGCTCGACTTCAGCCATCCCGGCCAGAGGTGAAGGTAACGCTTTTGGTAGGGAATCTCCCTGCCCAGCTGTCTTGGATCACCGTAATTGCGATATTCCTATTGGGTCTCCTTTGATAATTAGTACTCCCCGTAATTCTGGGGATTTGTCGGATCCTGATTCTGCTATTCCACCGCTTGGTGCTGGGGATGCTACGGTGGCTGACCCCCAGCCCCAGCCTGTCCTTACTAATGTGGGTCTGGATTTGCCTAGTCAGGTTTTAGGAGATTCAGAGCCTTGTCTAGAGGTCCCCCGCGAGGAAGCAGACTCGGAGGGTCTGGCAGATGAGTCCACCCTCCCCAGCCCCTCCTCCGGACTTACGCGCCTAGATCGCAGCACCACATCTCGGAAAGCCTGAGGAGTTTTTTGGCGTCTAGAGCGGAGGAGGACTTTGCTCTTTTTCTGAACCTGCTGGACCAAGAAGCTATCCTGCAGATAGCATCGGAGTGCGGGTTTGCCTTCGGGAATGATGCTTCGGCAGCGAAGGAATTTTTGTCTTCTTCCCTTTCACTGGAGAAGAGTAGGGGTTTGGCCAATGGCCTGTAACTGTGTCAATGAAGATTTTATCCTGGAATATTAGGGGTCTTGGGTCGGTGGATAAGAGATTGGCTGTCGCTTTGCTTTGTCGTTTGCATGGTTTAGACATCATATGCCTGCAGGAGACGAAGACGTGTAACCCAAGCTCCGCTTTCCTGAGGAGCTTATCTGGCGGAACCAAATTCTCGTGGGAATCTCTGGACGCGTCAGGGGCGTCAGGTGGGGTGCTCATCGGTTGGAAGAATGATTTATTGGAGTTGACCAGCAAGCAAGTGGGCGCTTTCTCCCTTTCGGTGACTCTCAAGTGCAGGTCCAGCAGAGTGGTTCGGGAGTTCACCTCAGTCTATGGGCCTAATGACGTTAGCATCTGTAGTGCTTTTTGGCTGGAACTGGCAAAATTTAGAGGCACTAGGACTGTACCCTGGGTCCTGTGTGGTGACTTTAATGTGACGAGGTTTAGCCACGAGAGGATAGGAGGTCTAGGGCATCCAGGTGCCATGGAAGATTTCTCCAGCTTCATTCGTTCCTTAGATCTGAATGACCTCCCACTCTTAGGTCGGCAGTTCACGTGGACCAACAAACGGGAGGTCCCTTCCATGGTGAGATTGGATAGGTTCCTCACCTCTAGTGAGTGGGACGCAGCATTCCCAAATTCTACGCAGAGAAGCTTGCAATCTCTGGTCTCAGATCATGTGCCGCTTTTATTGGATACGTGTACCTCTTGGCCTCTCCCTCCCCGTCGCTTCCGTTTTGAGAGAATGTGGCTTGAAGATCCTTCCTTCGCTTCTCTGATCAGGAAATGGTGGACTGAATTACCCACGGATTTCAACTCAGCGCGAAACTTGGTTCGGAAACTCAGAGGACTCCGTCAGAAAATCAAGGGCTGGGAACGATCCCGATTTGGCTCAGTCATTCGTCGCAAGCAGGTCATGCTCAAGACGATTGAGGTATTAGAAATGAAGGAAGAATCTGGGCCTCTTTTGTTGGAAGAGAGGTCCACTCTTGATTCCGCTAAGGCAGACCTGTTGCACTTGCTACGTATGGAAGAAATCATGTGGAATCAGCGCTCGAAAGACAAATGGATCAAATTAGGAAATCTTAACACGGCTTTCTTCCATAAGGTAGCTAATGGGAGGAGGATCAGAAACGACATCCAGCACCTGATGATAGGGGGCCGCCTATTGGAGGGGTCAGAAGAGGTGCTTGCGGGTGTTACGTCTCGACGGTCTCACTTCAAGGCGTACTTTCAAGACCTTCTGGCGTCCTTTGCTTCTTTATCCTGGGGAGATTTGCCAGTCAAGAGGATTCCGGCTTCTGCGGAGTTGGACAGGCAATTTACACAGGAGGAAATCCGGAAAGCGGTTCTGGATATGAATGGGAATGGAGCCCCTGGGCCAGATGGCTTTTCGATGCTATTCTTTCAGACCTTCTGGGATTGTATCGCCCCGGACGTCACCAGATTCATTGCTGACTTCTTTGCAGGCTCTGCTTCCTTGGAAAGTCTGAATTATTCCATCCTCATCCTCATCCTCATCCCTAAGAGATCTGATTCTTCAGCAGTGTCGGACTACAGGCCTATCAGCCTTTCTAATTGCATCTATAAGATCATTACTAAACTTCTAGCGAACATATTATCTCCAATTATGGATGACCTGATCAGCAAATCACAATCAGCGTTTATCAAGGGAAGATTGATTCTTGATAGCGTTGTTTCGGTGCAGGAGATTCTCTATCACTTGAAGGAGACTAAGTCAGAAGGTCTGGTTCTTAAGCTAGACTTTGAGAAGGCTTTTGATCGGCTCCACTGGGACTTCGTGCTTTCTACGTTGCGGGCTAAGGGCTTCTCCCATTCTTGGATCAATTGGGTGTCTAACTGTCTTAGTTCTTCCAAACTGGCATGCTCGGTCAACGGCGCAACTGGAGGTCATTTCCGCATGCATAAAGGATTGAAACAAGGATGCCCACTCTCCCCGTTCCTCTTTATCCTGGCAGTGGATGCCTTCGATGCGATACTCCATAGAGCGAACTCCCAGAACCTATTTCGCGGGATCAGAGGTAACTCTTGGTGTATACCTAACCTGCATTTTGCTGACGATACTATTCTTTTCTGTGAAGCAGAGCTCGAACAGGTAGCAGTTTTGAAAATTATTCTCTACGCCCTAGAGTTCTGCTCAGGGTTGCGGATCAATTTCTGTAAGAGCTCCATGTTCTACGTCGGGCCTTACCGTGAGAAGGGAGTTATGGCTTTGACTCTGCTGAACAGCAAGTTAGATTCTTTCCCTATGACATATCTGGGGCTTCCTATAAGCAACAAGCGCCTGGGTAGAGCAGATTGGCTCAAGGTAGTTGAGAAGGTGGATAGGCACCTTTCGAATTGGTCAGGAAGGTTTCTTTCACTAGGGGGCAGGCTTACCCTAGTGAATTCGGTGCTGTCTGCTATCCCGTCTTACTATCTGGCGTTTTACTACATTCCTTCATGGGTCATCAGGAGAATAGATGGGATCCGCAGTTCTTTTCTTTGGAAGGGGGCAGAAGGAAAGTCGGGGTCCTATCATCTGGCTAATTGGGGCCTTTCATGCAAATCGCGCAATCAATGGGGTCTGGGAGTCACAAACCTCAGAGACTTTAATCGAGCTCTTCTAGGAAAATGGTGGTGGAGATTACAGAATGACCAGGGGGACAACTGGTCGTCGATTATCAGGGATAGATACTTCAAGCACTTCTCCCCTCTACAGGCCAGAAGCAGAGCGTCAGGGAAACTATCTCAGTTTTGGAAAGGCATCCGGAAAGTAGGAGCCCCCTTCCGCTCCTGTATAAGGTTGGTTCCAGGCAATGGTAAGCACATCAAATTTTGGACAGACCACTGGGTTGATGACATTAGCCTCGCCTCCTTGTTTTTTGAGCTTTTTGATTTGGCGTGGGATACCCAGGCCTCGGTTCTTTCACAAACTTCGGAGTCTTCGGAGGGTCGAACTTGGTCGGTAAAATTCAGGAGATCGATTCCGGAAGCTTTACAGGGGCAACTGTCGGACCTTTACCATATCCTAGAGAATTTCTCCCTGGGTAGCGGTAGAGACACCTCTAGCTGGAAGTTGGAGTCTTCAGGGGTCTTCTCGGTGAGATCCTTCTACAAATTCCTTAACAACGGAGGATTGGTCTGCCCCATCGCAAATCACCTTTGGAAGTCGCCAGCTCCGTTGAAGATCAGGGTCTTCATGTGGCTTGCTATCAAGGAGAAGATTTTGACCAGAATGAATCTTCGTAAGCGGAACAATCCCAACGTTGCTGACACTTCTTGTCCCATGTACCACGCACATAGAGAAGATGTGAATCACCTTTTTCTCAGATGCCACTTTGCCAGGTCCCTGTGGTCCATGCTTAAGCAATGTCTGGGGATCAGAGGTCATCCGGGCTCCTTGCGCTCCCTTTGGACACTTTGGCGCAAGAGAAGGGTTAAGAAGGATCTTCACATGGCTTGGGATCTATTGGTGATTGGCCTCTGCTGGAGCATTTGGAGGGAACGCAACACCAGAGTCTTCTCGCATAAGGATCTGCAGTTTGGGTCCGTTTGGAACAACTTTGTAGCTTTGGTCTCTAGCTGGTCTCCAGGGTTCTCCGTGAAGAGCTCAGGGAAGATTAGCCCCTTTCTTAGTCTCTTGTAACTTCCGTTTTTGCTCTTTTAATAAAGCTTGGGGTATGCTCAATCCCATCCTCTCCATCTCGGGGAGGAATTGATCAAAAAAAAAAAAAACAGTCTACAAGAAACTACTAAAGAAACCACAAACATTAGAAAATAGAAATCAACAAGAAACAACTATGAACATCATAGAATGCACAAGTCTGATATGTAAATATCCCCATGGAAATTTCTATGAAGCACCCAAACTTGCTATCCATGTTTCCCTAAATCACTCCATTCCTACCCAATTAAAGGTGGGTGGTGTTGGTGCGGGGATAGGAATACATGGCAGGCAGTGACTTTGAAAACATGAATGGTAGACAATTCTCTAAACCTTACATGACATCTATAAATTAATAACTAAAATATGTTCTAGAAGCTTTTGAACAATTTGAGCTCACTGGGTTGTAAAACAAGTATCCAGAATTTTCAACTTGAAACATCCGAAAAACTGCCACTTGGAATATTAACAAAATCGTCTAAAGTGGGAGCTGATATGAAGTATGAGAAATGATGTGATGCAATTAATCCAAATGCAGGATAACTCACCATCAACTCCAATTCAAAAAACTATTGATACACCTTCATACGACAGTAAGAAATAGAGAAGTACAACAAAATCTTGTTTAGCTATTAAAAAGTCAGAACTTATGGAAACAAGTAATTGAATTAGTAGTCAGAAATTATTGAAATAAAATTTATCGGAAAGGTTGTTAATTATGCATTGCCAGTTTGCCACTGTCATTTATAATGAACATAGCCAACTCTAAACTCGAGCATATATCAGAGTTGCACTTAAGCAAATTGAAACTGCAAACCTTTCTTCATACAGTTAACAATATGATCATAAGTAAATTGTTCTTCCTCCCCTATTCGCTCCACCATTACTTTTCGGTAGTCCTCTAGCATCAATGGGGCCAAAGCCTTTGTTGGAAACTGCATTTTAGAGCACAAGTAATAACATCAATGCATACCCAGTCCACCAAACACGTACCTATCCTCAATATATCAAACTCATGTACCCGACTCCAAAATGAAGTTAATAGCAAAAATTCCTAGTAATCACAACTGTAACCATGTTCCTGTAGTTCAAAGGTTACACAAAAAATGATGCTCATTGACAAAATTCCTTATAGGTAATGCCAAAGAATTGATATTATGTATATGTAGTGTAAGTTCCAAAACTGTCCTGCACGAATGTTCCTGTTTATATTTAATGTAGCTTAATGGGATGAATATGTAGGAAATTATAGCTTAACATTCTTTCACCAGATTTATGCCACGATTCACAAATACACAAACGCAAACACCCATACATACATAAAAATCATGCTTTGTTGTGCAAAAATGTTTACATGCAAGCATTTCACATTTCTCTTTCTTCAGTGAGTGTTTTGCATTTGCTGCTTCTTAAATGTTGCGTTTGTATCATGGCAACTATGGTCTTGATTAGGTTTTTCTTAGAAATAATAAAACGTATACATGAGGAATGAATGACAGAAAATAAAGATGTAAAATCAGTGCTTATGCCCCTTTTTTTTCAAAACTAAACACAGGGAAATAACATCAGCAAGTATACATGTTTACGAAACTAACAATAAGCATAACAATGAGATATAAACAAAGGGATATTCTATCAAAAAAAATAACAAACAAAGGGATATATTTGAAGGTGAACTGCCATGCTAAAAAGATGCAGGAACTTCTCAAATACAGTATCAGTAAAGTAATGAACATGTCAAATGATGCATGACATACAAGGGTCGAAAATAAGGCCCCGCTGAATAGAAAAGGAGAATGACAAGAGATACTGTTGGAAGGACTAGAAAGATCAAGAGAATTCCAGTGCAAAAAGTGATGCTTCACACCTTAGTGGTTCTCTCTCCTAGGTTCAGCAAAGGGGCTTGATGAGGAGAAAATCAGGCGCGCACGGATTTCGTGCCAATATCAGTCCATATGCGATGACCTATGGCGACCCAGTTATTTTATTATTTATTTAGTATTTTTGAATTATTAAAATAGGTAAAATTTAGACTTGATGTGCATGTCATCCTTCTTGTTACTTTTAGTCCCACATTGGTTGTAGAAGTTAATTGATGTAACCCCGCCTATTATATAAAGACATGGGCAAATTTTTTTCAGAACAATCAATTGATTAATGAAAATTTTCTTTGTGCTCCTGCTAAAGGGATGTATCTTCCCATTGTTTGTGCCGACACCAACGAAACCCTAGATGGTCAGTCCAATGTGTCTTCCTCCCCCTCCCAATCTCTTCTCTATCTATTCTCTTTTCTATATCTCAAGCCCTTGTTGAAAGACGTGGAAAATAAGAAAGAAGAAGTAGATGAAGAAGGACAAGGATTATAAGAAGAATGAGAAGATGAAGGCCTGGCGCTCTCTCTTTTTCTCTCCCTCTCACGGCTGGCTAATTTTTTTAGGGTACCCCTAGCTGCTCAGATATGTTGTCAACACCCCAGCTGCGGCATGTGGTCTTCTGATGGCACCCCAGGAGCCCAAAATTGCAAGGGTAACCCAGTCCTGTTGAGGGCCACCCCCCGGCCTTCCGAGAAGCCTTTTATTGCTATTATTGCTGATTTGAAGCCCTCTCTCGGGGAACAATTCGCTCGTGGATCATTGCTCGCTCAGAAATTCATCGAGGTGATATCTTCCATGATAAGTCTTTCTCTTTGACATGATTCCGCAGGACCCCCCACATTCATCATGCATCAGGGATGCCCCTACATTTTGCGATGAACATCGATATTGCATTAAGGGGAAATTAAGAATTAATAAGAAGAAAGAGAGGATGGGAAGAAAAGATGAGGAGAGTGAGTGAGAGAAAAAGGAGGGGGGGTGATGCCAAACCCACCCACCCCCCAAAAAAAAAAAACACCAATGAAAATTCATAATCCTATTTAAAATCCTTCCCGCAGTAGCATATATAGATCTCTAACAAAATAAAACCCTAATAATAATAAATCTAAATTTTAGATCTACGAAGGGCATTTACTAACATTATTTACCAAATAAAAATTGTCCTAATAAAAAATTGCAAAAGCCACTAAGATTCAACCTTAAGAACTGTCAAACTTTTGGCCCCTTTTATCCCTATAAATGTGATAGTTTGCCCAAATGTCAAAAATACAGCGATTGTAGAACTTGAAGAGATCTTTCCAACATGTATCACAGAAATCTGATTCCAAGGGCAAAAATCATAGCTTCTGAAAGCTTGATGGGTCATGTTGGACTGCATTTCACAGTAAATGTTCGATCTAAAGATTTGCATGTCCCTCTTGCATCATAACACCATGCTTTAAAGGTACTCGACTTGAGTTCAGAAGCTTGTTTTGCTTTAATAACCTTTGTTGGTATGGTCCAAGGATTCATTTAGCAACATAAAGAATTTTTCATTCAACCTCAATAATCTTTCGAATCTACTTGTCATATTCAGGCTCCATCAGCATTCATGTGCCCTATGTTCCATTGTGAAGATAAGTGTAATCATCTGGTTTGGCATCATGTGATGGGGAGTCAGGGACCATGCCCCACAAAAAACACCATTGAAAATTCATAATCCTGTTTACAATCCTTCCAGCAGCATCACAAAGAACATGTTTGGGGCTCTTTTAAATGCTGAAAATCAGTATGCCTTCTCTTTCTAGTTTGCTGATTTTGCGTGTTTAGATCATAGACGTACATGCGTAATCATACATCATGTGTTGTCCACATCATTCAGCATCATTAGGAAGTGCACAAAGACTTCACGAAACACGTCCTTTGTTGTCCTTGCATTGCATACATTGAAAACATCATCGTTTAGAGTGTCTTTCATCATATAGAGTCCTCAGACACACCCTAGCTAGGGAGCACGGATACTCCTACGAGCCTCGAGTATCTGTACTGGACACGTATCTAACACGAATACGACCCGGGTAATAGAGACTGACAAAAATCAAATCGACCCAGATCTAATCCTACCCATCTCACACCACTCATTAAGCATCTAAGGCCGTGATATGGAAATGTCGGATCTTCTAATCTTTCATATGCTCTGTCGCACTATAGAATTCTTCAGGGTTGCATGCACAAACACTGCCTAACTGTAGGATTTCATGTACTTTTTCACCAATTGGTTTGGATACACAAACTAACCCAACAAAGGTATAATCATTGCAATTCGCAATACAGTAACAACTTTTTCTTTCTTCTCATTTCTAGCTTCCTTCATGCTTTTTTTCTTCTTTGTTTCAACATAAGTATTTGCTCTTCCAAATTCTAATGTTTTCTTTTTCAACAATATAAATCGTTACATGTGAAGGTGGTTGTCATTCTTGCATTGATTTGTACCTAAAGTCTACTTTAAGTTCAATTTTAACCATAGTGTAAAGACTATGGACCTTCACATCCACTCCGTAGCCGTAAAATGAGGTGCATAGCCTTACACATAGCTACAGTCCAAACAGAACGAGTTTTTTCTTTCTTCTCATGACTCTCTTCCTTCAATCCTTTTTTCCTCTATTCCAGCATAAATATATGCTCTTAAAAATATTAATCTTTTACTTTTCAGTAATATAACTGTGTACACATGAAGGTTGGTATCATTAATGCATCAATTGATGTTTTAAGTCCACTTTAAGTTCAATATTGAACCATTGTGTAAAGACCATGAGCCTTCTCATCCACTATGTAGCCATAAAATTGAGGTGCACCACCATACACATAGCTACAGAATCTTCATATATGATAAACATAATAATAAATCCTTCAGTGTAAGACTAAAGCTGAACGCTTGGACAACCAACACAATCACGAGGGCATTACTGATTGTAAGTTAGATGAACAAACTCTTCAATCAATGTAAAAGAAACAACTTACAAATGAATGGCTTTCAAGAAAAATTCAATACAAGAATAAAATTAAAAAAAACCAGACCAATAGAAAAACAGAAAATAATGAAATCTCCATGACAATCATTAAAGATTCAACACCAAAATACCCAAACACGTCTATAGGAAAGATGCACAAACATAGTCGTGTTCAAACTGGAAAATTACATATTACCAATTACCATCATTAGTATACCAAATACAATAGAAGAAGCACAAAGAAGGAATGACAATCTACACTAACTTGGATGAACTAAAGGTGCACGAAATCTGTCAGCAAGAATATACTTAGACGTTTCGGTTGAAGCAAATGATAGAAGAAAGAAGATTGGATAAGCACATTTATTAGTATGCCAGGAAAACAAAACTGTCCTTGTATCCTATGTACATTCAAACATAGCAGAATGATAAGACAACAAACAAAAAGTATCAAATATTAATGAACTTACAGTCATGAAAATCGGTCCGTTATAGCCACAAACTTCAGTAAAGTAAGGAAGGGCTCCAATGTGATCCAAATGGCTGAAAAAATAATTGTAAACATAAGTATGATACATATCAAATGAATAAACCAAAAGAAAAAAGGAAAGAGTTTGGTCAAAGTCAAACATACAAGCCTTTGGAGTACCCTACTTATATTGCTTGGAGAACCCCATCATGTATAAAATCATCACTTAGAACTATGGATGGACAAAGTAAGCAAAGAAGAGCCAGAAAGGATAAGTTTCGCTCAGCCATAAAGCCCAAGCATCAGCACAACAGCCTTCAATTCTCAACAGCTTGATGGGGTATTTTTGTCTTTTAAGTCTTTTACTTAACCTTCCTTAAGTTTCACCATAAACTGGGGTTATCTAAATTATGAATACTTAATAAAGTGACTTCAAGTTTGATTCAATAGGTTCAAAAAAATACTATATAGCAGCAGGCCAAATATCAATTCATTTGCAATTGAACTACATTGCAGTGAGAAAAAAAAGGTAGATTGAGGAGGAAGTAACCTCCAAACAACTTGGGGAATTTATCCCTAAAAATTACAAGATTGTTAAGGTCATACTCTCTTCCACGGAAGAGTGTCCAAGAATCCCTCATCCATTGCACAGTACCCACGAGAAGGAGCCATGTGGTTTCTTTCCATGTGGGAAAAGGTTTAACTTCCTCATACACATGTCTTGACTCTTGATCTTGTCCTTTAAAAAAAGGGGGACTGGCGTTCAGGATTTATACAGGGATAAAATTCCTCTTTTGTTGGAAATCTCACAGAAAATCATCTAAAAATCAAGAAAAAAATCTAGGAAAACAGCATAAAATTGTATGTGTGCGTGTGTGTGTGTGTTGGGGGGGGGGGGTTCCCAAAACTAGAGGATAAATGTAGAAACCATGAAAAACCGATTAGATGGATCACAAACCAAATACAATTAATTTCTAGTTGCTCGTTTTTAGTATTTATGCTAGTGTATGATAGTCATAGGACCGCTAGAGATTATAAAAAGAAGAGGATTTGTATACATGTAGATTCAGCTTTTCTATGAAATTATGATTGATTTTCACAATCACATAGTTCTGAATCATCTGATATCAGCACAAGATAACACTTCCTACTGAAAAAGGAGTCCTCGTGGAGGCGATTGCAACAAGGCGAGGAAGGATATTGAGGATCGACGCAAGATGATCTAGCCCAACAAAAGAAAGTGGTACGAAGAAACGAATAGATCACATAAAAAATTCAAGTTGTGATGTCCAACGTCATGTAAATCATCTCAAACGAGTGATTCATACAGCCAAGAGTGTGACCTTATGGGAGGACAGAGCATCTTATATGTTGTTTGCCTCAAATCCAAGCCCTTGAATTCACCAAAAGGAATTCCAAGATGAAAGCTTTTTTTCCATAGATCTTTCATCTTCCCCAAAGAGAGACTTCAATTATTGATTGGGGTTCGTATCCTCTCTTCAACGAAAAGATCAAAGAGATGTTCACGGAAGAATCAAAAGAGAGCCCACGAAGGAAAAAAGAGAAAATTTTCAAAAATGACCAGAAAGCGGAATACGAGGAATAAGGCATAGTGATGCATGAAGAAACGTCCATGGTGGAACCTAAAGATGTACTTGAGGAAAAAAATTGAAGTTGCGTGTGAGATGTTAATGGGGAGCCAAAGGAAAGGCTCGTTATAAAGGTAATGGATGACTACTCTCTATTAGAAGATGCCCCATGCTTCGAGGAAGTGCCCATCATCTTTGATCTTTCAAATTTTAAAGAAATAAGGGAAAGATGCAAAACAAATATGGGGGTCCTATAAAAATCACGGGTTCTTGCTCTAGGTTAAAATTTTGGATTTGGAAAGGTGTAGATTTTAAGGACAGCATACGGGTATTTTGGTAATCCGGTTGAAATTTGGGGGTAGGTAGGTATGTCTAAATGTCAGGAAGCTATGATAAAAAAATTTGGATATGATTCATCCGTTGGATGATGAGATATCAAAGGATTACCAGATCTCATCTGTGTATTCCATATTTGGGTTTGGTCTCGTTGTGGGGGTTTTGGCGATGGAAAGTGGTGGAACTTGCGTGGGAATAGTATAGGCTTGTTATGTCAAGGTTTTAATGATCGATGTTGTTTTAAGGTTTCATCATGATTTTTTCACGCTATTTTAGGATGACGATTTTCTATTTTTCGGCAAGGGTTTTGATGGATCTAAAAAGATTTTGGAGATGAATGAGAGAAAGAGATAAAGATAGAGAGGGGGGAAAAGAAACTTAAGAGTCAGCAACTAGAGTTGTTGGAGTCGGCACCAACGAGGGGAAGAAGGTGCATCATATCAGCAGAAACGCACTTGCAAATGCAAATTCTCATTAATCAAATCATTGTTCTAAAACAAGAGAGGTCAGGTCTTTATATAACAGACCGGTTTACATCAACTAATGTCCCCAAGCAATATACGACTAAAAACACCTAATAGGCGATTTGTTACCCAAGTCTAAAAATTGCCTAATTAATTGTGGGGAAAATGACAACTTAAATATGAAATAAATAACAAAAACATAACCAAAACCATGCATGAAAATCTGCTCTATATCAATCGCTTCCGCTGCGAAGAATTCGTCCTCGAGTTTAACTCGAAGAATGTAGACAGATGCAGCGTCTAATCCACTCTAATCGTGTCTCTAAATAAGTAATTGATGGTGGAGATCAAACAGATTGTGTCGCGCTGGACTGTAGTTATCTCTCGGGTCCCACGTAAAAGATGTATTGTTATTTTGCGGTGATCGGAAGATGGAAAAGTCGCAACATGAGTTGCTAGCAGCAATCACTTGGGCAAGCTGATGTGCAAGCTTGAAAGAAACCACACCTAAGTGAAACTAGAGAAGAATCCAAGTCGGGGGTGGAAAATCTAACCCGACAAAGCCAACAATCAAGCTAGCACGTTGAAGTCGACATCCTGAATCAGCTCGGCAAGTAGAACCACCTCCACATAATCAGCTGCAGTTGGTAGCACGACTGGCGGCGAGTGCTCCACTAAAGACGAGGTCTCCAAGATCGTTGAAAGTGCTGGCACAGGTGGATGCTCCTCTGAAGTCTCAACCAGGTGAGGAGGCTCTGCTGAAAACAAAAGATCATCGAAACATGGAGTCTTCTCAGGGATCTCATGGTACCGATCGAGATGGAGATACACTCTGAACCCCAATTTTATTGATCAAGATTCATAACTTGTCCATCGATTTGTCCCATTCTGCTTTCCATTCTACTTGCGACTGCACTAGTGATGGAAACTCTACAAGAGGCGAGAACCACCTACTCAAATAGGATTGCATGATCTATCTAACTCTTGTTTCTGACGTCTGGTATGCTCCACGTTTTGTTGTTTCCGTCAACTCAATTCATCCTTGATGGAATCAAGAATGGAGTGAGTCTAAAACGAGATGCTCTCTACTGATGTAGCATGAAGATCACATACAACTCAATCAATGAAGAATTTCTCAGATAGGCCGAGACAACGAGCTCGTTCTCCAACGATGGCACAAAGGCGAAAGTCCAAGTGGGACTTTGTACGGCGAAAGATAATGAAGGGGTAATCCTTGAGTTGCTAGATGAAATTTTTGTTAGCCTTGGTATCAATGGGGTCAAAGGAATGGAGGGGCCTATCGCCATGAGGGTAGCGAGCATAAGAGGATCAACCACGACAATATGACATTGTGACAGGAGATTTGATGCCATACTGATGCAGGACAAGTATGGAGGTCCTACCAAAAGCATCGGTTCTCGTTCTAGGTTAAAATTTTGGGTTTAGAAAGGTGTAAATTTTCAGGATAGCTAAAAAGTATTTTGGTATTTTCACTATGTTCAGTTTTTCGAATCGGGTTGAAACTTGGAGGATATGTAGGTCTAGATGTAAGGAAGCTATGATGATAGTTTGGAGGTGATTCGTCTGTTGGATGAGGATATATCAAAGGATTACCAGAAATGGTATGTGTATTCCATATTTGGGTTTGGGCTCGTTGCGGGGGTTTTGGCAATGGAAAGTGGTGGATCTTGTGTAGGAATAGTGCGGAAATGGTATAGACATGTTATGTCTAGGTTTTAATGATCAATCGATGTTGTTTTGATGGGTTTTATCATGTTTAGACAGGGTTGGGTTGACCATATAATCATTAGAGTACAAAGGGTTAGACATTTGGGTATCCCATGTGCTTTATATGATTTGTAAAACAAGTTGGCAAATTTCATCTATATATTTGCAGTTGACTTTTAACTTGTATTCTGGTATATCCCAATAGTGGTATAATGATAAATATAACCCACATGTGGTTTTTCATCATCAACCAATAATCGCAATACATTGATTACGGGGTATGAAACCTAGATTCCTCTGGGCATAGCCACATTGAACCAAAATTGTGTGTAAAGATTGATCCGAGCAATCAGCTTCCCTTCGGATTAACTTTTGACCAAGTTCCAGTGGTGAGCTCCTGCCGTTTTGAAAACCATCGGGGAATCAAAAATGTCGATGTGAATTGAGTGACTGCAAGGTGAAGTAAATTCTATCAATGTGTTTCCACAGTAGATTTAACAACAATGCATGCTATACGTAAACATAGTATTGCTCTACCTCTAATAATAGTTGAGGATATAATTTATCAAATATTCTACATTAAACATAAACTTAACGCAGCACATGGTGCCCAAAAATACATGGGCATTTCCTCCATAGGTTGGTGAGCCATTCCTACGCATGTCAGTGCGTTGTTTTTTACAACTTCTACGATGTGCGCATGTCATATTTCACTAATTGCATTTAAGGGAGTATGTAGACAGTCAGTACCAAGGTTCAAAATTTCCATTTCGGTCAATATTTCGACACACTGGATATGGAAATATTTCGACAATATGGAAATATTGTGATTTTATAGAAATGGTGGAAATATTGATTCTTTAATGGAATTTTTCAGTGAATCTCTAGATAGTCATAAACCAAGTATATATACACCATTTGGAACACTTAGATAATATTTGTATCCTATCTAGGGGTGTAGAGCTTCACAAAGCATGTATTATGTATTTGAGTCTGTGAGTCATATGCAGTCTTGTTTGGTAATGTTTTGATCTATGTTTTTCAAATGGTTTTTATTTTTTTTGTAGATAAAAATGTTTTCAAAATAAAGATTAGTTGATTGTTAAAATAATGCTTCAAACGATTTTGAAAACGAACTTAAAACAAGAACGTTGTGCAAGCTTGAAATCGTGCAAAAATTATGCTAAAATGTGAAAAATTGTTTTTTTTACTAAGTCTGGAGAAAAGAGTTTTTATAAAGAAAAGTTTTTCTTCATTCAAAATTTTCTTTGACGGTGTAGACATTGAAATATTGCCTAAAGCCAGAAAATCGAAAATTTGGCTAAGTCTGGGAAACTTTATTTCCCTGATGACCAGGGAAATTTTTCTTCCTTACATATTTGGCTAAGTCTGGGAAACTTTATTTCCCTGATGACCAGGGAAATTTTCCTCTACACTCAGAAATTGGCTAAGTCTGGGAAGCTTTATTTCCCTGATGACCAGGGAAATTTTTCTCTATACTCAGAAATTGACTAAGTCTGGAAAACTTTATTTCCCTGATGACCTAGGAAATTTTTCTTCCTTACATATTTGGCTGAGTCGGGGAAACTTTATTTCCCTGATGACCAGGGAAATTTTCCTCTACACTCAGAAATTGACTAAGTCTGGGAAGCTTTATTTCCCTGATGACCAGGGAAAATTTTTTTTTCACACTCAGAAATTAACTAAGTCTGGAAAGCTTTATTTCCCTGATGACCAGAGAAATTTTACTCTCTACACTCAGAAATTGACTAAGTCTGGAAAGCTTTATTTCCCTGATGACCAGGGAAATTTTGCTAAGTCTGGGAAGCTTTATTTCCCTGATGACCAAGGAAATTTTTCTCCACACTCAGAAATTAACTAAGTCTGGAAAATTTTATTTCCCTGATGACCAGGAAAATTTTGCTTCCTTACACTCTGAAATTTGACCAAGTCTGAGAGTAAGGAAAGTACTATATCCCTATCGTCCAAAGGCTATATCTAAATCAATAGAATAATACTTAGAGATGAGCATCCTTCGACAAGCCGATATACAAGGCCGAAGAATAATCAAGCTTAAGCTCCTACAAGTAAGCTTACGCTAGATTCGACAAACTCGTTGAATCGATCAAGTCAAAAAGGACCGGATCAAGAGTTAACTTTGTTAAAATCTGAGTCGCGGTAAGTCGACTCGGATTTAAGACCCGAACTACAAGTCGTTTTAATCAGACCAGTTCACTCAAACTCAAAAGGATTAAACTATCAGTGGAAGTTACAAAACCACTTGAGTATGATCCTAATCATCAAGGAGTTATGTAAACCACCTGGAAGTTTCTCTAACCATCCAAGGGAGTTATAGAAACCACCAGGAGGTTGCTTCAACCACCCGAAGTAGTTATTCTCTACAATAACTACTTCGACCCTTATAAAAGGAGGGACAGAAAAAGAAGAAAGCATCTTTGGCCATAACAAGAAGAACCAACAAAGCTCCCGACTGAAGATACTTCAAAGCTCCAAGAAATCCCGGAAAAGAAGGATCGAAGATCGAAGCAAACTAAAGAAAATCGAAGACCGAAGATTGAAGAAGAAGATGGAAAATTGAAGATTCAAGTCCAAAGCAAGTCGAAGAACGAGCGAAGAACAAGTGAAGATTCTAGGAGAAGAAGAGTAAAGCAAAGCCCCTAGCCGATCACGCGCAAAGCCCGGAAGGATCAAGCATCGCAACGCTCTTCTCTTTTCATTTTCTCACTTGTTGCAATCTTTGTGCTTCGAAATTAAGTATCAAAGGATCTTAGACGGATTTCCCCGCAA
This sequence comes from Chamaelirium japonicum, assembly GCA_947650365.1. NCBI lineage: Eukaryota > Viridiplantae > Streptophyta > Magnoliopsida > Liliales > Melanthiaceae > Chamaelirium > Chamaelirium japonicum. The sequence goes on from OX393558.1 coordinate 15,674,927, forward strand.
TCTCCTGATATATATTTTTGTACTCCGCTCCCTCGAAGCGAGTCCTTTGAAATTTGTACTTGAGTGAAAATAAAATATTTGCTCATACAGACGGACCATGGTTTTCTAGATGTAGTTGTAGCTTTACATCTTGTGGAATTTTTTGAGCTAAAAAAGATTTGATTTAACCACTTTTTTCAACATATAAATTTTATGAGAAACCGAAAAAACTGTTTTCTCCTACTAAAACTGAAAGTATACTTTTTTATTCACTTGGTTTTTTATTTTTTTAATATTTTTATTGAAATCAAATGGGGAGTATTTGCTTATTTACATATAATAACTTAAAGTACATGGAGAAAATAAAAATTAAGTAAAACGATATTTACTATATGTAAATAATTCATTATATGTAAATAAGCTACTGAGAACCATGCCCCCAGTACCCTTTTATAACCAGTCAGCTATAGAATTTTGGTGCCAAAAACGAGAAAATTTCTCAAAATTTTCTGAAATTTCTTTGTCTCACAGTCTTTTGGCACGATAAATCGCAATATTTCGTGTCGACGAATATATCGTGCGAAATATCACAATATTACCGTGAATCCCATGTCGTTCAATATAGTATATGAGATTTCGTATCGAGGTTTGACTAAATCGCGATATTTTGCGATTTATTTCGAGATTTTGATCCTTGGTCGGTATTCTTTAGTGTGTAATTTATAGGAACATTATTCTACTCGGTCAAATAATGAGAAAGATAACTAATGTCTGCCCTCGGCGAATCGTTCAACTATTGCTATATTAGCTATACGAGTGCAATTATAGGTTTTCCACGCCTCTTTGTATTCAGCATGGAAAGCTTGTGTGGCCCATACCTCCTGTTTTAGTCAATTTTGCCTAGTTCTATAATAGGAGAGTAGTTTTAGGTCGCCTCGGATTACTTTATACCTTCAAGCTTCAACCGTACACTTAGAATCCATTTAGCCTAAGGGCACCGAAAGCTATTACTAGGTGTTGGATAGCAATTTTTTCGGGATGAAATGGTATTTAGTGTCTGGTTATAATACATTCAAGTGTATGATGTTGCTATCAAATGGTATTTGGTATTGCTTTCGGTGCCCTTTCCAATACCTAGCAATGTTATTGTTACTAATACCAATTCAACATAATACATCACTAGTGTTAGTATATACCGAAATTAATACCAATCAACACTAGGTGTTGGATAGCAATACCGAACGCAATACCAAACAACACCGAAAACATACATCACAATACCAATTCAACATAGCTATAACCCACTAGTGAATCAAAACTATATGATCTTATTATGATGATGATGATGATAGGAAATTAGGGATGGCTTACAAGTGGGTGATAACAATGCAGGTGAGGGCGGAGTTGAAGTCTCCGGTCGGGGAGATGCGGGAGAAGTCGGGGTATCGGAGGTGGTCGTCGTGGCCCATGTGCATCCCGCAGTCGAACATGATCCGCTTCCCACACATCGACACCACCACGCAGCTCTTCCCCACCTCCTGCCCCGCGCCTGAGGGGGACACTGTTTTAGGGCTCCGGTTGCAATCAAACATCACACTAAATAATTCGAACACCATTCTTTACATAAGAAAAAATAAAAGAGAGATTTTTTTTTTCCACCTCACCTAAAACGAGACATTCGATGTCCATGCTCTACTAAGTGAGATGATTCCTCGGATAATCAAATGCTTTGCTGCGAGTGGAGAGGAGAAGGAGAACAGAGGGTCGATTTGTCACAGCCACTATTTCCGAAGAGACTGAACAAAAAAAAAAATTAGGGTTTACAAACATTGAAAGAAACCCTGATTTGGGGGAGGGTCAAGGGGTTTAGCTTGTCTAAACCTGATCAATTTTTTTTGTGACGGCGTGCTCTACTATGTGTGCGTCGCTGCGAGGTGGAGTAGAAAGGAGGATCTGAGCTTCCCACCAGTAACAGTCGCGCGCGCACGTTGCAGGCTCGAAGAGGAAGAATAAAAAGCGGAAACGTTATTCATACCCCAAAAATCTGTATTTAGCCCCCATTTTCAGCAAACTTGAATACACCCCATTTTTTTTTTTTTTCATACCCCATTCCTGTCCCAAAAATACCCTTACCTCTTACACCCCACCATCAATACACCTCACTTAAATGGCCCGCCCCAACTTGATTATATCCCAATCAAACACATACCCCCTTAAATATACCCCAATTATATGCACTCTTGAATACACCCCACTTTTAAATAAACCCCATGTTGTTGGCTGGTACTTGAAGGCAAAGGTAGGGCTGCAACTAGGGCTGGCAAATTTGGACCCGACACGAAGTTAACGGGACTGGGTCAGGGCTAAACGGGTTCGGGTCGTAAACGGGTCGACACGATAGACCCGTTTAATAAACGGGTCGGGTCCGGGTTTAGGGTCTGGACACGGTAGACCCGGGAAGACCTGTTTAGTATTCAACGGGTCGTGTCGGGTCGGGTCTATCAGCAATCCGATACTATAATATATAATACCAGCGGGTCTTTCGGGTCAGGTCGGGTCGAGTCGGATTGGGTCGGATCGGGTCAACTAAATAGATCCGGGTGGAAAACGGGTCTTGTCGGGTCTTATCATGTCTACTCGTTTATTAGTGGGTCGGGTACGGGTTTAGGATCTAGACACGATTAGTTAAACGGGTCGGATCTGGGTCTAGGGTTTTGGACACGACACGAAACTAGACACGACACGAACCCGACACGACACGACCATTGCCACCCCTAGCTGCAACTTGGGCGGGCCAACCCGAACCCAACCTGACTTTGGGCGGGTTAACCCGAACCCACCCCGCACAACCCGGCCAACCCGATGGGTTGGGCTTGGGCTAAGTTTAAACAAACCTTGGGTTGTGTTAGGGGGTACAAAAGACGTTTGAGTAAGGGCTTTGGGGTTTGGGGTACAAAAAAAAAAGGCATTGTTGGTATTAAATGATTGTTGAGTAAGCTATTGAGAAGCGATGGGGAGACGGGGCTAATTACAGATTTTTGGGGTATGAATAAAATTTTCCATAAAAAGGGTAAATTACACTTTGCCCCCCTAGAGATTAGCTCAAAAACATGTAACTCCCTGTAGCTTAGTTTGTTCCAAATCGCCCCCTACAGTTTGAAATGTTAGCACCATCCAAGGTTCGAAATCTTCATTCCCGTGGAAATTTCGACCTTCTGGATATGAAAACATTTCGTGAAAATAATTCAACAGTGTAAAAATATTACAATTTTGTAGAAATAATAAAAATATTGATTTTTTGATGAAATTTTTTAGTGACATTCTGGACAGTCATAAACCAAGTATAGATATACACTTTGGAACACTCAAATAATATTTGCACCCTATCTAGGGGTGTAGAGCTTCACATAACATGTATTCAATGTATTGAGTCTGTGAGTCTTGTGCAATCTTATTTGGTTCGCTTTTGATATATATTTTTCAAATATTTTTTATCTTTTTTTTGGATAAAAATATTTTTGAAATAAAAATTAGTTGATTGTTAAAATAATATTTCAAATGATTTTGAAAGCAGACTTAAAACAATAAAGTTATACAAATTTGAAATTGTGCAAAAATTATGCTGAAATGTGAAACACTGTTTTTTTACTAACTGAAAAAATGAGTTTTTATATAAAAAAAAAATTTATACATTCAAAATTTTCTAAGACAGACCATGGTTTTCTAGATGCACTCGTACTTCTACATCTTGTGGAATTTTTTAAGCTAAAAAAGAGTTGATTTAATCACTTTTCTTTCCATGTAGATTTTATAAAAATCCATAAAAACTATTTTCTCCTACTAAAACTGAAAGTTTACTTTTTGATTCCTTTGTTTTTTGATTTTTTGATATTTTTATTGAAATCAAATGGGGGGTATTTACTTATTTACATATAATAACTTAAAGTAAATAGAGAAAATAAAAATTAAGTAAAATGAATGTTAGTATATATAAATAAGCTGCTGAGAACCAGGCCCCCCAGTCCCCTTTTATAACCAGTTAGTCACAGAATTTCGGATTAATTTTGTAAAATTTTCGCAAAATTTCGACAAAATCTCGCGATATTTCGTGGAGATAAAAATATTTCGTGGAAATATTGCGATATTTCGCGAAACTGCTCGATCTTTTTACATTTCCAGTTCTACTCGATATTACAAGTGATATTTCGTATCGAGTTTTTATTTTTTCGATATATTTTTGCGATATTTTGTGAAATATATCAATTTTTTGTTCCTTGGCACCATATCCTTTTTGTCAACTACTTGATTTCCTTATTTGATATGTACTCTCGTTAAAACTGAATTAAAAGGGGCAAAATATAGTTTTTAAACTATATGGGGATTCGGTGTTTTTGAGTAAACTTCAGGGGTGCAAAGTATATTTTACCATTAAAAAAAAGGGAATTTTTATTCATACCCCCAAAATTTATAATTATCCCCATTTATAACAAACTTGAACACATCCCGTTTTCTTGGATCATACCCCATTTTCTATCCCAAAAATACCCTTCCCTCTTACACCCCACCTTGAACACACCTCAGTTAAATGGCCATCCCCATCTTGATCATACCCCATTTCTTTCCGATGTTGAAGCCCCATGAGTATAGGGACGTGGGGAGGGTTATTTTGATTAATTATCATTCATTGATGGCTTGATTGGAGAGAGAGAGAGAGAGAGAGAGAGAGAGAGATGTCCCTCTTCTTTCTTCATTGCTAGAGGGGTTAGATCTCCTTTGGAGAAATCCGATTGGGGGAATCCCGACTGCAATTCCTTTCCAATTGCAGTTGATGCCTAAAAGGTTATATTTTAGGTTTTAGTTGGATGTCCAGTATAAGATAAGGGTATAAATGATATTTTAAAAATTTTGAGTAAGTTATTGTGGAATGGATGGGAGATGGGGATTAGTCACAGATTTTGGGGGTATGAATAAAATATCCCTACAAAAAACTGAGTTGAGAGCTTTAAGTACCTATCTAAATCCTGGTCCGTCTATTCGCATCCATGAAATTAGTGATGCACCCAAGTGAACCTAAATTTTTTTTTTTTTTTCTGTTTACCCTCATCCCCAACCTCCAACTCATTGCCATTGAGCTGCCCCCATCCTCCAACTCATTGCCATTGAACTGCCCCCATCGCACTCCGCCTTAGCCGCCATCACAGCGTCCTCCGCCAACTCTTTTTCATTGTCACCCTCCTCCTCCCACCTCATTTTTTCTTCCTCATCCTCCCTCCTATTTTCATCCTCCTTTCGTACCAGAACCCTAAGTTGTTGGCCCTCCTTCTCCCCCTCCCCCTCCCTTTTCCTCTTCCTCCCTCCTCCCTCCCTCCACCATGCCTTGTCGGTAAATATCCACCGCTGTCAACATTAGTGGGCAACCACCAATGCAAAAATCTCAACCCAAATTGAAATCAGGTTGGTATTTTTCAAACCATAATGTAAAATCTCAACCTAAGCCCGTCCAAATCCAGATTGGGCTCGAATTGGCCCACCCAACTTATACCTCTAATGCATACTACACTTCCATAACGCCCCTCATACAAGTATAACCTGTCACGAGTCGAGCTTGAACCGGACCTCTAATACTCACATTACATCATTGTGAGGGGACCCCAAAAAAAAACCCCAAAGCCCCCCTCCGTCACTTTTTATCCCAAAAACACTCTTATCAATTTCCAATAAGACTTAAATCATTCTTAAAATATTTAACTTTTGCTTCCTATGACAATGGTATTTTTGGAACAAAAATTCACGGAGGGGGCCAAGTGCAGCCAGAGCATAGTTCAGGGCTCGTATTGCTCAAAAAAAAAAAAAAAAAAGTCCGAACGAATATGAAATGAGTTGTATAGTTTTTTTATAATTTGCCCCCAAAAACAATAAATTTGTTAAAAAAATAATAAAATAGAGGTTCAAAATTAACTTCATATGTAAACAAGAGTTTGGAAAGTACGGGATTAGCAAGGGGGTTCAACTATGGTACCGAATCATCAAATAGGCGACATACCGAACTCGACATCCACCATTCATTCTCCTTTTCTTCCATTCTATCGGTGGTGATATTGTAATAGAGGGCCATGGAATGAACCTAGGTGGACCCTTGAGATCCACCTAAAGACCAATAGTCATGATTATTTTGTGAGCAATTTAGTTGTCCAACTTACTCACAAAAAAAAAAAAAAAATTGTCTAACTATGATTCATGAATCACAAGAAGTATGTGAATAATTCAATATTTTTCTATCATTGAGCTCTTGCTCTAGTACCCTGTCCTCTGACAGTCTGGTCAATTTAGCAAAAAAAAAAAGTACGGTTATTATGCTATGGGTGAAGTGTCAAAGTATGGATGCCGTTGGTGCGGTTATTGTCATCTCTCTACTCCTTTCGGGTCTAAGTGAGACATCACGGTCTTAGTGATATGTCCCCACATTTAAAGCCCTTAACGTAGTCGCCCTGAACTAAGCTTTCACTGTGGTTCAGGGGCCACTCGTCAACAACTATCATTTACTCAGCTGTTGGTGGTGCTGGAGTGGGCGATTTATAACCACCAGGTGCATCCAAGGGGATCATATCTTCAGAAACGGGGATACGGATGGGGCGAGACAACTGTTGGCGACCAGACCCCCGAAGCTATTTTTGTTATTCGTTTTTTTACCCCTCAAAAAAAATAAAAAGGCGTGATTTTGTTCACCCGAGTCTTCCAGGGTGGAAGTTGCGTTGGCTCCCATTGGTCTGGCACGACAAGTCACCAGTGATATATTGAATATGATTGGTGATTTGAGCAGATGCCACTAGGGACTGGTGGGGCCAGACCAATGGGAGCCATGGTAATGTCGACCCATAGGTAGGGCTGGCAATTTTGAACCCAACACGAAGTTAGCGGGTCTGGATCAGGGTTAAATGGGTTCGGGTCGTAAACTGGTCAACACGATAGACCCGTTTAATAAACGGGTTGGGTCCGGGTTTAGGGTCTGAACATGATAGACCCGGAAAGATCTGTTTAAAATTCAACGGGTCGGGTCAGGTCGGGTCTACCCGCAATCCGATACTGTAATATATAGTATCAGCGGATCTATCGAGTCGAGTCGGATTGGATCGGATTGGGTCAACTAAATAGACCCGTGTGGTAAACAGGTCTTATCAGGTCTATCTGTTTATAAGCAGGTCGGGTATGGGTTTAGGATCTAGAACAATTAGTTAAACGGGTCGGGTGTTTTGGACACGACCCGAAACTAAACATGATACGAACCCGACCCGACACGACCATTGCCACCCCTACCCATGGGTGAACAAAATCGCTCTCTAACTACTATGGCTTGGGGGGGGGGGGGGGGGGATGTGTTGGAAAGTTAGGAGCAAGGATGTGATGGTGGCTGTATACGTAGAAGAAGGAACAGGATTACTTCAATGTTGGGAGTACTGAGGTGGGTGGCGAGTGGTCTTGGGAGAGTGGTGCACTAGTGCTACTTGAACAACATCCATTGACAAAAACTTAGACAAACCAGACCCAGGCCTGGTGGTGGGCCCTGCTTTATGGGAATACATTAATGTAGACCACCAAATCATGGAGCTGGGATGTCGAATTTTTTGTCGATGGAGATTGTTCAAATAGTACTAGCGCTGGAATCGTTGTGAAACACAAGATGTACCTCTCTCTCTCTCTCTCTCTCTCTCTCTCTCTCTCTTCGTTGTGAAACACAAGATGTACATCTCTCTCTCTCTCTCTCTCTCTCTTCGTTGCTCCATTGATTCAAGATAGCTGATGGGTGGACGCCAGGTTAACCAAATGCCCAATCAAGCATTAATTTCAAGCCTATTATTACTCTTTTGATGCCATATGGCTCCATTTAGTCTCTCCCCCTCTCGAGGCCCACCCAACGTTAGTATAGACAGATTGCCTTTATCGTGGGTGGGCACCACTTTACACCACTGTTGTAAGAGAATCCCTCGTTTTTGTAATGAAAGAACAAAACTCGTACGTTTGTGGTTTAAAACTTTAAGTGATGAATCACGGTCATACGTCTAATCTTATGGGTTGATAGATTAGACTAAAGAATTAGGGTTCATGGGAGATATCCTAATTTAGTTATAAATAGATGTCTGACATCTATTGAGTATCCTTTAATCAAGTACTAAATTAATCTCTCTCTCTTTCTCTGCTATGAGGAACCAACTTTGTCTTCATCCATAATCAGAAGAGAAACTTAGCATAGGAATCATGCAATCGTCTATGAGAGGGATCAACACCGGTATCAAAGCAAAGCTCGTTCTCTATTTTCTTTTCAGGTTGAATCATTATCGGAGTTGGTAGGTGTATGCGCAGAAAAAGATCCGGGTCGTCTTTATTGCAAACACACGAAGATTACAGAGGCCGGGACCCGGGGACTCGGGGGGTGATGAGCCGGGTGCGACGAATATTCGATCAGGAGATTGTGGGAGAGATATATCATCTTGAAATTCCCTTTGATCCGTGTCTCCACGTGGTATTTGTGCGAGAGCTCTGAAGGGGTTGCTCAGGACAGAGGTCTTTACAGGGTGAGGGTTTTTGACAGGCTAAGGAATATCCGTCATTGCTTTTGTCCCTTCCGTGCTTCGCGTTTTCTCGGCTAGGGGGTTTTAGCTTCGTTCCTCGATCCTCGTGTCTTCCTCGATCCTTGCTAGACCTCGACGTCCTTGATCGTTGGCTCGCGGCGTCGATTGTGCTTTTGGCGTCGGCTTTGGCTTCGGCTTTCGGCTTTAGCGTGGCTCTGGCTTTTGCTTTGCTTTAGCGCTTGCGCTTGAACGTAGACGGGTAGAGGTTTGCGATGCTTTAGTTCTTCCGAACTTCGCGTCGTATCGGCTAAAACGTGAGGTGCTTTGCTCATGACCGGCGTAGTTGCTTGGCTTTGGCATTTTGCGTTGCTTTGGCACAGGCTTTACCGGTGCTTTTGCTTCGACTTCTTGCATTGGCTTTCGCTTCGGCATTGACTCGATCTTCTTCTCGAACGATAATGGCTACTTCTTCAAGGCTTCTTTCGGCTTCCTCGACGGTTATGGCATCGGCTTGACTTCTCTTCTTCTCCAGGCTTCTTCAGCGTGATCGGAGTCGAAGGCTTTACTTTTGAAGATGGCGGGGATAGCATCGATCTCCGTGCAACGGTTGTAGCGTCGGCTTTGCTTTGAAGACGATGGGTGTAGCGGCGCTTCGGGTGTCCCTCTCCAAGCTTTCTTCTTCGTGAATAAAGCGGACGTTTGTCGAAGGCGACAGGGTGATGACGCTTTGGTCTTCTTCTCCGGGCTTTTGGGCTTGATCATAGTCGAAGGCTTTGTTGGAGACGATAGGGTAGTACCGCTCTGATCTTCTTCTCCGGCCTTTGCTTCTGGCGTCTTCAGAGTCGAAGAGTTCTTTTTCTCCGAGCTTTTCTTCTTCATGCACGGAGTCGAAGGCTTGATCTTCTTGTGCAAGGGTTTTCACTTTGATGAGGGCTTTCAATGGACTAAGCCGGTCCCGAAGGGATAGGCTTGCCTGTGCCTCGTGAAGTCTTGGGTTAATGAAGAGCGCGTCTCCTCTTCTGCAGAACTCCTTTGCCTTGTCTTCAACTCCAGCTCTGACCCCTTCGACCCCTTGAGCCTTCCCCCTCCCCCTCTATTTATAGGTGAAAGGGGAAGGGGAGAGATATGGGAAGATTTATTTGAATCCCTTTAATATCTCCCCCATAACTACCCAAGATTTATTATTCCATTGATGTGGGGAATAAACATTTATTTGCTTTCCTTTTCTGGCGGAGCAGTTATGGCTTAATCCTTTTTGAATTTATTTGAATCTTGCACATAAAGTCGATGGCGACCTGGCTTCGTTTCTTGTCCGTCGGATTGAGGGATCGGCGCAAATCCACGTTTATGTAGACGTTATACGCAACCTCCCTCCGCGCATGGCGGTCTTTCTTTCCTTTTTCTTCTTTTATTTCCTTTCTTTTCTTTGTTTCTTTCTTTTCTTTTCTTTTCTTCTCTTTCTTGCATGGCCGACCACCCCTAAAGGGGTTCAGATTTTTAGAAGGGGGCCGGGTGGGCCCCACTTGAGGATGGGCCCACCCAACCTCTTGTTTGGCGCGGATCGAGTCCGAGTGTGTGTCGAGTTTTTTTTTTTACCTCATGATTGGTGCATGCGAGTCGGGTTCGGGTGCGTGTTGGGTTTGCCTCCGGATCTGTGCATGCGAGTCGGGTCCGAGTGCGTGTCGGGTTTTTGCCTCCGAATCGGTGCATGCGAGTCGGGTCCGGGTCCGAGTACGTGTCTGGTTTGCCTCCGAATTAGTGCACGCGAGTCGGGTCTTGGTTAGACACAATTTGTGTGTCTACGGTAGGCTTTGCGGCGTTGCATCATAGGGCGGCAGTGTTGTGCGGGACTAACTGTGCGATGCGGCATCACCGTCCTGCGAACCTTGCTGATCGGCCAACCGTGGGAATTGACAGGAGTGTGCTCAGCCCCTATGGCAGCCGACTGTGGCATGTGCCACGTAGGGCTGATGTGGCCGATTGGGTTGCTGCGGGCTATGTGGTGTATCCCGGCGCTATGTGTGGTGATGGTCATTGGCTTCCCCATCGATTGGCAAGGATTAGGACGTTCTTCCGGGAGATGAGTTTATGATTTTTTATTTTAAACCTAAACTCATGTAAATTATAACTTTACCCTTGAAATTCCCTAGCCTATAAGGGTTCAATAGGGAGGTTCTCGGAGTACGGAGGGAACACTCGACTGAATAAAATTTGCGCACACAATCAGGTGCCTTTAGCAACACAATGTATACAATCGCTGAGTTACTGAATTTTATCTTTACTCGGTTCGCTCACTACCTGCGTTCACTATTGATTTTTATGTTATACCATGCATTGGGTAGTTTGCTCATCTCTTCACAAGATTCAAACATAGGTGAGGATCTAAGAGTTGACTTCGTGCTGGGGAGAAAACATACAAGGCTATGCAGTAAAGTAAAGAACATAGTCGATTTTTACGTGGAACACCAGAAGGGAAAAACCAAGTAAGGATAGTGATCTCGAATGTGCAAGTGATCCACTATAAAGGGTAAAGGTACAGAGATCAGAGAGTTACTCTGGATGAACTACTTGTGATCCACAACCCTGCCCTGCCGATTCCATGTAGCAAGCACACCACTGATTGCTTGGCCCGATGCCCCGATGCCGTCACAAGTAAACTCTCGTAACCTCCTTTGCTTAATCTCTGCCGCTTTCCGCTCTCAGCCTCCTAAGCACCGCCCAGCTCACATGTGCACGCATGAGGCTGATCGTGCGCACGACTTTAGAGTCATAAACAAGTACGTTAGCGCGCCCAACCAAGCCGAGCTTTGGTCTGCTTGAGCTTGGCTAGTTTATTCAAAGAGACTAAACTCTAGGTTTGGGTTTGACTCGATTAGTAATCGGATGAGCTTTTTATTGAGCTTGTTTGCAAGCCACTCACGAACAATTTAGTTTGTTTGTAGTCCTAGCCGTAAGTAAGTGTAGCAAATCAATCGGGTAGCAAAAATGATCTTATTCTTCGTTCGCTTTCAAATTTTTTTATTGCCTTTGCCGCCGAAGCTCAGGAGGTAAAGAAGAAGGTAGGGTTGGGGGAGGGGAGTGTAATCAGGAGTAAAAGGGGGTTGTGGGAAAAAATGCTTACCTCTAAAAATGCTCAATGACGACTTTGACAAAGAGTGTCAATGTAAATTATGAAACTGCAAGAAAAATTTGGCAACCAATGCTTTTCAGACACGCAACATCATACATCTATTGAGATGATCTACATGAAACCCGCCAGTAATGGGAGAAGACTCTTAGAACATAATCAGTTAACCAATTACAACCAACTCTTTTGATGTTTTATGATACGAGTTGTTATTATTTGTCACATGATTTCTTTAGTCAACCAGTTAAACCATCGGTTTGAACTGGATCGTGGACCTTTTTCGTTGGATGTCTGGTTTAGTTTTGAAAAAATTGCTTGTACATAGGGGTGGCAATGGAGCTCGAAAACTCGACCCAAAACTCCAAGCATGACTATAGATTATGTACCCGAAATAAGTTTTGGATAGGGTATGGATATAGAAACTCTACCCGATCAAGTTTGGGGTAGGGTATGGGTACCTCAATGCCCATACCGAAAACCGATACCCAATTTCGCCTCTACCTTACTCTTTCTAACATATCTAAATTCTATCCAAACCTATTTCCCTTCCCAAATTCTACCAGAGCTCATATCCTACTAATGCCAACATAATAAGAAACCATGATAACCATCAAATCTTCTTAACATTTCAAAGTAGTGCATCGATTTTTTTCCTCCAGCAATTACATATATGGTGAAGAAAAAATTTATACCCAATTCAAACCCAAAACCGAATGGGAATGGGTAGATATGGACCTAGGGGTGGCAATCCTTGACCCGACTTGTCAACCCAACCCGAATTTAGCGGGTTTGGGTTTAACCTAAACGGGTTCGGGTTATAAAACGGGTTGATCGAACTGACCCGTTTATTTAATGGGTCGGGTTCGGGTTTGTACTTATAACCCGATTGACCTGACTTGATCCGTTTACCAAATGGGCCGTGTCAACCCGACCCTAGCCAACTCGACCCAACTCGATCAAACCTGGCCCAATCCAACATGACTTGACCCAATCCGACCAGTTTACATGGGTCCTGTTGACCCAACCCGTTTATTAAACGGGTTAAACAGGTCGGGTGGGGTCAACCCGTTTATTAGACGGGTTGGGTATGGATTTAAGTTTTTGACTCATTTATTAAACGGGTTGGGTTTGGATTGGGTATTTTGCCCTTATACCTATGTCTCAACCCGACCCCAACCGACCATTGCCACCCCTAATCCTTGACCCGACCAGAAGTTAGCGGGTTCGGGTTTGACCTAAATGGGTTCAGGTCATAAACGGGTTAATTTGACTGACCCGTTTATTAAACGGGTCGGATTTGTGTTTGTACTTATAACCCGATTGACCCAACTTGACCGGTTTACCAAATGGGTCATGTCAACCCGACCGGATCTAACCTGTCCTAATCCGATCAAACCCAACCCAACCCAACCCTATTAAGCACGAGCGTTTTATATGGGTTCGATTGAGACAACCCGACCCGACCCATTTATTAAACAGGTTAAAGGGGTCGGGTTTGGGTTAAGTTTTTGACCCGTTCATTAAACAGGTCGTGTTCGGGTTGGGAGTTTTGCCCTTATATCTATGTTTCAACCCGACCCGACCCGACCCATTGCCATCCCTATATGGACCCCACTATACCTGAATGGTTATGGGTATGGATAGAGGTTGGTCCGACCCGAGCCCTAGGGGTGTGCAGGATCCAAACCAAACCGACCAAACCGACCGAACCAAACCAAACCGACCGAATTTGATCGGTTTCGACACACTCAACGGATCGGATTGGATCAGGATTTCTCAAAACCGATATGATTGGATCGGTTATCGGATTTATCAATTAAAAACCGACCTAAACCGAACCGAACCGAACCGGACTCCGATTTATAATTTACTAATTTAGTTGTAACTGTTGTGAACTTTTGTTTAATTGTTAAAACTGTACTTTGTAGTTTTTAATATTTAATGGATATGAATATTGTGGACATAATGGTATTGTTGTTGATAATTTGGTATTTTGGTAAGTAATGTAGTATCATTTTATAATTTTTGAAATAATCATTTTAAAGTTGAAACTATGTCCAAATAAATTAAAAAAAAAACTAGTAAGCATATGGGCCAAAGCCCAAACCGACCATCCAATCCAATCCAAACCGACTTTAATTGGATTGGATCGGATTGGATTCCAGTCTCAATCGGTTTGGATCGGATTGTAAATTCTCAAAACCGACTTAGGTTGGATCGGTTTGGGTTTTGCCTAAATAGGTCGGTTTCGAACCGATGCACACCCCTACCGAGCCCCACCCTTTGCCGCCCCTACCTGTACGTCGCTGTCGTCGTACTTATTACCCGCGTATTTTGAAATTTAAAGTTCTCCTCTCCGGTATTCCCTACAGGGACAATTTCGTCCAGTCAATCAATAGACTGCACATCCTGTTGGACCTGTTCAACGGCTGGGATCATTCAGGCTAATAACAAAGCTCACTTTTTGGACGGATCGATCCTGAACCACGTCTTCCATGATTGACACTGCGCTCGGTCTTATAGCCTTCGGTGTCTTGATGGCGACAGAGTCTTGCACGTGTCATTTTCTGGATCGCTACAACTGCCTGTCCGCTGATCCACGAGAGACAGATTAGAAGGGCCCGACACCAAAAATCGACAACTATAAGATGCTGAGCTAAATATAAATAACCGCCTCTTTGCCTCCATTGCTTCACTGTAGTCCACCGCTCTATCTACCGTTCGAAGGGGGGGGGGGGGGGGGGGGGGGCAACGAGAGGAAAGCGAAGACTAAAGAGAGCTAGGGTTTTCTTCCTGTTGATCTCGCGAATCTACGATTCGAAACTCTAGGAAGGGTTTCATCGCGATCTGGGAGGAAAGAACAGATCGCGGTGTTTGGAGTCGAAGCTGAGGCGACACATTTTCGATTTGACGTGAGAGGGCCAGATCCGGAATGGCGGATCCGTTTGGCGACGGCGAGGACGGCACCGTGGCGGATGCAGGCGGCGAGAATGCGCCGGAGCTGCTGACTACGGCAGAGGCAGTGCTGATGGCTTCCACCTCGTTCAAGGGGGTGGGGGCTTTGAGGCGGAGGCCTTCGATCAGGCCGACCTTGGAGGCGGAAGAGTTTATGAACCTGCTGCACGGATCGGATCCGGTCAAGGTCGAGCTAAATCGGCTTGAGAACGAAGTCAGAGGTGGGAATGCTGTTCGATTGGCCTTTCCTTTTTCTTCCTTTTTTTCGTATATTTTTGGGCTATATATATATGAAGTTACTGGGTTTTTTGATTTTCAGACAAAGATCGGGAATTGGGGGAGGCTTACGCAGAGATTAAGGCACTGAGGCTGTCCGAGCGGGCGAGAGAGAAGGCAGTGGAGGAGGTGAAAAACTACTTTACTTGCTAATTTTTTCTCATCTTGATATTGTACCCAATTGTAAGAGAATCAAACACTTAATAGTCTTGATTGGGTAATTTTATTTTGTCATTATTTCACTTATTTTATATATTTTGATCGGACTGATCCTTTGAATTGTGGTCTGTTTAATAGCTGTGCACTCTCCTTCAAAGTAGCTTTCTGTGTAAGCATTTTATTTTTTGAGATGGATTGTCATTCTGCTCCTTTTCTTGCCAGCTTACAGAAGAATTGGCGAAGGTGGAAGAGAAACTCAAGCTAACTGAATCTCTTCTAGAGAGCAAAGTACCACTTAAAACCTTGTCTTTGTAACCCTAATCTCTTCTTTGCCGTCTTGCAAAAGTGATTGATTTTAAAAGGTCTTTCCAGAATCTTGACATCAAGAAGATAAACGATGAAAAGAAAGCATCGATGGCTGCGCAGTTTGCAGCGGAAGCTACGCTTAGGAGAGTTCATGCAGCTCAAAAGGATGATGACATGCCCCCTATTGAAGCCATCCTTGCACCGCTTGAGGCAGAGCTCAAGCTAGCTCGGCAGGAGGTATCGCTTATCACACTTTTTGCCTCTACTTCTTGCCTAACCTAATAATTTTGAAAGGTCTGTATGAAGGCAAGTTAATCCTGCATTTCGGGTATGTAACTAAGTTGTCATACCTCCGTAATCTTGATATTTCTCCAAGTTAATGTTGGTTAAATCAAAACTTTAGACAATTTCTATTAGGTTATGAAAATATTTTCTAGTCTACTGCAACCAATTGCGATAAGTGCTTCAATTGTCTGGAAAAGGTATAAAACGAGCATGAATTTCATTTATTAAGCCATGCTAATCCCTGATTCTAACTATGTAGCGATGATGTATACTTCCCTGGTCTAATCATTTAATCATTTTTCATTAGATATCATTAAAATACTACAATATTTACCACACGTAATTGGAATAAATGTTTCAATTTTTTGGCAGAATGAAAAGTGAGACATGAATTGTTGCCATGGTTCCTTTGCATTTCTTTTTTGTTTTCCAAGTTTTTTTAATATCTTTCTTCTTTTTCAATCTAGTATGTGACAAACCCTAGAAGAGAGAGGGAGAGAGAGAGACGGCTAGGGTTTGGGGAGAGAATAGAATACTCTCTATTGGGCCAATATTCTAAGTATATATGAACCATACATGTGCAACCATATGAGTCTATACACCGACAATATATTATATTAACACCTCCCTCAAACTCAAGGTAGATTGTACACCAAGAGTTTGTCAATCAGATACCGAAAGCATGGCGTAGGATGTAACTTCTTGAAGAAGTCTGCTATCTGTCTAGCTGAAGAAACAAAGGGTAGTGAAATCAGCCTCATACTCGTGCCTGACAAAGTAACAGTCGATTTCAATATGTTTCGTTTTCTCATGAAAAACCGGATTGTTAGCAATCTGAATATCATTTCGATTATCACAGTGAAGTGGAGTAGCCCTAGAAAATACAACACCGTGATCACTGAGAAGACGCCGAAGTTGAACTATTTCCTTGGTTGTGGAGGCTTTAGTCCTGTACTCAGCCTCAGTGCTGGAAAGAGATCACTTTCCGCTTCTTGCTGCGTCGGGATATCAGTGAATCCCCAAGAAATATGCGGTAAATGGTAATCAGTGGTGGAGCGGCGCATAGTTGGATCCCCAGCCTAATATGCATCTGAGTAGGCTCGAAGACTGAGAGAGGAAGACGACGATAGGAACAGAGAGCGAGTGACCGTCCCTCTGAGATAACGAAGGATCCGAAGAAGAGCACCATAGTAAACTGAGTGTGGGGCTGCAACAAATTGGCTGACAATACTGACATCATGTGCAATGTCAGGCCGAGTGATGCAGAGGTAGACGAGCTGTCCCACAATCTGTCTGTACCGAGTGGGATCTGAAAGAGGAACTCCATATGTAGGACGTAGCTTTGAGTGAAGCTCAAGAGGAGTCTCCACTGTGTGGGTATCTGAGAGGGCAGCACAACTAATGATGTCTGAAAGGTACTTCTGCTGAGAGAGCAGAATGCCATCTGCACTGTATGCTACCTCAAGGCCGAGAAAATAGCGAAGAGTAACCAAATCTTTCATCTCAAACTGACTCCTCAGGTGCTGCTGAAGACAAGTAATCGCAACAGTATCATCCCCAATGATGATCATGTCGTCCACTTATAGCAGTAGAATCGCTTGGCCCTGCTGGGACGACCTCACAAACAGGGAGTGGTCCTGATTGCACTCTGAGTAACCAAGCTTTCTGACAGTACGACTAAACCACTCAAACCAGACACGAGGAGCCTGCTTGAGCCCATAAATGACCCGATGAAGACGACACACGTGTTGAGGAGGAACGCGAAGAGCAGGAGGGTCCAAGTAAATAGTCTCAGACAGGTCACCGTGAAGAAAGACATTATTCACATCCATCTGAAGAAGGGGCCATCGACGAACTGCTACAACCGTTAGAAGAGCTCTAACAGTGGTCATCTGAGCCACTGGAGCAAAAGTTTCATCGTAGTCAATGCCGTACTCCTGAGTAAAACCATAGGCCACCACCCAAGCCTTGTGTCGCTCAATGAATCCATCAGGTCGATATTTGACCTTATAGATCCACTTGCAGCTGACAGGCTCAATGCTAGGAGGTAGAGGGACAACATCCGAAGTCTAAGTCTGCTGAAAGGCGTGGAACTCCTCGGCCATGTCCTCACACCACTGTGGGAACTGGACTACCTCACGATAGGACCGACGTTCCTGATCTGCATGAACAACGGTAAGAAAAGCAGTGAACTGGGGTGAATAGTTGCAGATAGAAGCAAAGCCAAAGTTATCAGGAGGTCCAGTGTCGTAGCTAAAGTGGGCAGGTGGGTGATGCTGGCGCTGGGGTAGTGAAGTGAATCCACGACCAGGGACGACGGAGCAGGCACAGTAGACGGATCACCAGGAGAAACCTCAACTCAGGAGGCCCCACATCCACAAAAAAGGATAGAGAGGGGAGATACAGGGGTAAACCGACGAGAGTCGGTCTGATGAAAGGGCGAGACAAGTCTCGGAGGAGAGAGCAATGGATGAAGGAGAGGATGCCTCAGAGGAGTCCTCTAGTGAAAGGGAGAAGGACGAGGAAACTGGTGGAGCAAGCACCTCAGAAGAGACTGGTGAAGCCGGTGAGACTGACGGAGCCGGAGGAGGAGATAGAGGTGGTCCAGGAGAAGAGACCTTAAGGAAGGCGAGATCCTGAGCCTCAGGAGTGTAGTAGGGGGTATCCTCGACAAAGGAGGTGTGTCGAGAGATACGCAGATGACGAGCAAGAGGGTCACAACAGCGATACCCTTATGCTCAGTGCTGATCCCAAGAAGCATGCACTTAGTTACCTGAGCGGACAACTTCGTGCGCTTATAAGGAGGGAGAAAAACAAAACAGATGCACTCGAACGTGCGAAGAGGGTTGTAGTCAGGAGTGGTAGTAAGAAGACGCTCGTGAGGGAAGATCTCATCCGGAAGGACCGACGAAGGAGTGATGATGGGTTGGACAGAGGTCAGAAGGGCCTCAACCCAGAAGCGCTGGGGGACAAAATAAAAAAAGAAGAAGGATATGAGTGCTGGAACATTGTCCCATGGGATTGAATAAGGGTGTGCATAGCAGTGGAGAGATACTCAAGTGCACAATCAAAGCGAAAGATCTTGATGCGCCTACTAAACTATGTGTGAATCATGGATGTAAAATCCTGATATGCTTGGAGAAGATCTGAGCGACGACGAAGAAGGTAGACCCACGTGTAACGGCTGTAATCATCCACAAAATTGACATAATATAAATAGCTATTCATACAGGAGAAAGGAGAAGGTCGCCAAATGTCAGAGTGGATAAGATCAAAAGAGGTAGAACTCTGAGAACTACTAGATGAAAATGGAAGGGCAGCAGCTTTGGCAAGTTTGCAGTCGATACAAGTAGACAAAGATGAAAAAAGGCCACGACCTAGAGCTTTAGAGTGGAGTATCTTTTTAGTCATGGTTCCGACACATGACCTAGTCTCTTGTGCCACAAGTCGGCATCAGAAGAGACAACTCCACAAAAACCAGAAGATGATGGAGTTGGAGAGTGAAGAAACTCTATCTGATATAGTCCGCTTGACCTACAACCTGCTCCAATTAGTCGGCCAGTACGTAGATCCTGCACAGAACAAGAAAAAGAGGTAAACGTCAAAGAACAACTAGTCACACAAAACACTAACAAAAATAAGGTGCATGTGGAGTGTGGGAGCGTGAAGCATTGAGGGTAAAGAGAGGTGGCTAGTGGGAGCAAAAGCTGTAGTAATGGATCCAAACTGGAAAATGGCTAAGTAAGAACCATCCGCATTGTGAATCAGTGGCAATTGCATAACAAGCTGGCATGAGAGAGAGAGGCATCCGGAGTCGTGGTGTGAGGCATCCGAGTCTAGTCTCCAAACAGGACTACCAGGAGAGGCAGAGAAGGCCGAGGTACTGGAAGGTCCATGAGGAGTGGCAGACTGCTGAGAGTCTGAGTTGAGCTAGTTCCTCACGAATGGACTGTAGGTCTCCAGCCAAGACTGAAGAGGCAGCTGCTGTTGCAGCAGTAGAAGCCAGTCGACCACGTCCACGACCTCGACCTCGGTAGGAGCCGGAGTTGCGGCCTTGATCTTTGTAGTCTCGATCTTTAT
This sequence comes from Chamaelirium japonicum, assembly GCA_947650365.1. Taxonomy (NCBI): domain Eukaryota; kingdom Viridiplantae; phylum Streptophyta; class Magnoliopsida; order Liliales; family Melanthiaceae; genus Chamaelirium; species Chamaelirium japonicum. The sequence continues at coordinate 15,694,661 of OX393558.1, forward strand.
AAGTGGGACACTTCTCTAGATGAAGCGAGTAGCAGGTGTCTACATAGTGACTCGGCATCTGACAGTGACTGCAGAACGGTCTGCCGTGTAAGGCAGTAGTAGTGAGAGAAGGCACAGATAGCTAGAGGACCTGAGATTGGAGGTACCGTGGTAGTGCAGCAACAAGTACACCTTGAAGACTAGGTGGGGTGATGCCCTGGAGGCCAGTGTACCTTGAAGACTAGGTGGGGTGATGCCCTGGAGGCCAGTGTACCTTGAACTTGAAGACTAGGTGGGGTGATTACCAACTCAGTGACAACCTTATCAAGACGTGGAAGGCTGTCCCGGTGAATAAGCTAACCTGCCAAAGCACTGAACTTAGGTCGTAGTGCAGCAAAGAGCTGGTAGAGCTGAAGACGCTCTCTATAGAGTTGGTACTCCGTAGCGTGTGACTGGTCAGAAACAGGAGCGAGATCCTGAATATCTCATCAATAGGACCACATCTGACAATAAAACTGTTGAACGGTCAACTCGCCCTGCTGTGCTGATTGAGCCTGAGTGAGAAGCTAATACTCATGTGCACCGCTTTTCTCAACGAAGTGAGCAGTGAGGTGGCTCCAGATGGTGGCAGCAGTGGCAAGTCCAACCATGTCTCGACAAAGGAACGATCCACAGATGCAATGAGATAGGCCTTTATGCGTTGATCACGAAGCCGCCACGGGCCTTATTTAGCATCAGAGGAAGAATAAGCGATAGAGCCATCAAGGTGTTCTTGAAGATTGCGACCATCAAGGGTTGATTCCATCGTGGCTAACCATGCCATCCAGTCGGAAGCCTCTTGGAGAAGAAAGTCTGTCGCAAGAGCACAAGAGGGAGAAAATCCCGTGGGATTTCATAGGGAGTCTCGGTCGGTGGATTTGACGGAGTTGTCATCGATGAATACGAAGACATAGACGATGGTTTGAAGGCGTCCTGGAACGATCACTCAAATCGGATCAAAAGCAAGTCAATAGAGAGACTTGCGAGAGCAATCGACAAGATCTGAATAGCAGATTGGAAAGGGCGGTAGATGAGCTGCGTGCACCGAATCTCACAGATGGCAGGGCCTGCGAACAGTAGGGCTGCGGAGGGGACTGCGGACGATAGGACCTGTGGACGGCAGGGGCTGCGGACGGGGCTGTGGACGACAGGACTTGCAGACGACAGGGGCTACGAAGGAGGTTGAGAGCTCGGAGAAAAAGGCCGCACGAGAGATCTCTGCAGACCGTGCGAGAGGAGATCTCTGCAGGTCGTGAGGAGGGATCGCGTGAGAGGGGAGTTCGCTGGAGATCGCGAAGTCAACTAACGATGTGCTGAATCACGCGGCTCCCTGTGTCGCACGGGTTTGATCGTGGAGTCGCTCGGAGACTAGCGGTTGCATCGCACAACTCACGATGAGATCGTGGCACTTGTGAAGGACGATGCTCGCGTACAGGCTCGCGGTGAGATCGCACGGAGGCTGTCCGATTGACGGGCCTATGGATTGACCTTGCTTTAATACCATATGACAAACCCTAGAAGAGAGAGGGAGAGAGAGTGACAACTAGGGTTTGGGGAGAGAATAGAATACTCTCTATTTGGCCAATGGGACAAGTAAATATAATGTGCAGCCATATGAGCCTATACACCGAGAATACAATATATTAATAGAGCACATTATCATCTTCTTCTATTACTTCTATTTTATGTGTAAAATGAAACATTTCCCCTACTTTTTCTTTCTTTTAAGATCATATGTAACGGGGAGACCATGATGCATGATCGTTGAGGGGGTACTGTGATTCTGATGCGAAACACATGAAGGTGGATAGAGGCAGGAGAAGAGAGGGAAGATAACCACCGGCCTCACACGGGCATTACCCTAGGCATCACACCTAGGTGTAGATTGTAGAAGGCATTACACCTTCTTGGACAACGTCATTCCTCCATGGGGTTGAGCGAGACTCATAACCTCCAAAGCTTCATTCATTCCCTGTTTAACCTCCAAACGAGGCTATCTGCTATTATAGGAGAGCAAGAAATACCTAAAAAGGCTTAAATTTTCTTGGACTAAGCCCAATACAAAGTCGTATAAAAAGACCAATATTGGTAAACTACTTTACAAATGAGATCCAATAACAAAGCAAGGACAAATTGATTAAAACTCAAGATAAAAATCAAGACAACAGTCATGATCTGCAATCCATGAACAAGAGATACGATATGCTTTGATAATTGTGCGTGCTCGGACTTGGACCTATCGTTTCCTTCCGTTGCTCGAAACTCTCCTATGATTTCTATAGATTCGAATCTATAGATACATTCTGTAGGATTACCAGAATCACCACCATTGTGGTACCACTTCAATTGGACTAGTTATTGTGGGTGGGTAGAATATGCACCGATGGGGTGACGACACGTGACTGTCTCACACACGGGCGACAAAGGATGAAACCCAGAAGCCAACTTGGGTTGCCCCTATATGTGTTGGAACCTCGACAAGTTCCTAACGGGGTAAGGCTACGGTATCGAACTACCGACTTCCTTTATCAGGCGACTAAGGAGGTAAAGCATTACACGTCTATGTCGGGATGATATGCTTAGTCAGACAATCGTGGGAGGATGTTCCCTTAGCTCCTTATTCGGAAAATTACCCGGGCATTGCGGTAACTCCTCCACCCAAGACCATGTATGGTTCGGATGAACTAGTTATGCGGTAACGAATCCTCTTGGCATAAGATACGCCCTAGATCCCGCGGAATAGGGATGCTATCAGAGATGAGATAAAGCATATCTCAGAGGAAGGGGAATGGTTTCCTCTCTCCCAAGTGTAACAGATCCGACACGGATGTCTCGGTGATCGTGGGAATCGTAAGCGAGATATCTAGTGCAATTGAAACTTAACGACCCAACATGCATTAACCTTGATGCTCAGAGGAGGTCTCTGGCATGATGCACTGGTCGAAGCCTAACAGCCCGTAACCCTCAAACTATAAACGGACTCTAACACCACCATGGGTATGCATGCAATCTAAGAACCAAAAACCGTCTTGAGCGTCGAAGTGCCTGTGGTCCCCGAGGGATTCAAGGTATTCTGCCAACATTTTGCATGTCAACCCGAATAGGGAGTTCGACCATCATCAACAAAGGAGATCTACTCGGGAGACATTTTGGGCTAATTATCCTTTACAACTAATGTGAAGTCCCACTAGATGATGACGAACAATGTGAATGTCTTCTCTAGGGTCTCTCCCATTGGTAGAAGTGGTGTACAGGTGGACATATTGGAGATCTAAGGTGTACCGGTGCAAGCAAGTGAAGGAAACTACGTTCGTATGCTGCTGATATAGCTTGAATGATGGTGCACCCAAGCTCAACTAGCATTGGACAAGTACACGATCAACTGGTGGAACAACAAGCTCTACTACTACACAATCGGTCGATTCACTTGCGTCATCATAACCCTTTGAATGATTGGGAGAATCGATCTCTTTGCTGAAGATTTGGCATCCACCTTAAGTTCTGGCCAGGTATCCTTCTTCTGGTAGTATGTGTCACCGAACTGTAAGAGGGCACTGATCTTATTCTCATGTCTTCATCGTCTTTGTTATATGCCCTTTGTACCACACTTCACCCTCGATATAATAAACCATTTCATGTATATACTGAAATCTTTCCCGACATGTTCGATTTGGGGAAACTCGTAGAAACCATTAGATGAACGGTTCACCTGATAGGTTCACATCATATGCCCTATCTTTGATTATGGTAGGTAAACATAATGGTAGGACTTTACTAGCCCACAAATATTGTCTAATGTGGAGAGTGTAGGTGGGTATTTACGATGACCAATGAGGGATCAACACATGGTACCGAGTAGCCGGGTAGTCGAGTAAGAGTGGTCGAGTTCCCGGGCTTGAGCTGGCCAAGTCGGGTAACTCAGAAACAACTAGGGGTAACTCAGAGCTTGGACGATGGAACCCCTAGTGGGTGAGATTGTATGCCCGAGAACAGAGTATCTGAGGAAGCTTAGGGCCACAACACACGAGGATGCTCGAAAGGAGCTTATAATCTTGGATCCGGATTGGAATTGACTCGACCATTGTGTATTTGGGAGGCTATAGCCCGAGTAGGGCCATAAAGAACTCGGGAGCACGTGAGCCGTGCGTGTATGAATATTTTGTAAGCATCCGAGTACCCTGAAGGGGTAAGACGGGTTACCGGACACTGACACCCGAGTACCCCAAGGAGAAGTCAATCATGTTGCAAGCACATGGGAGACCATACTTCGAAAATCACGGCGTCCCTCACATTCCCGGATCAAACAAATTATTCCCAACCCCCAAATGGTTCAGATTCGCCCCTATGGATATGGCAAGGGATAATGGCTAGTCCAAGGTTATCAGGTCACGTTGTGCGGATAATCCTCAACGTGATTCCATGGGATCAAAGAGCCAAATCCTTTATAGCTACCAAGATTTCAATGTTCTGTATAAAGCCCCCCGTGCCAGGCGAATGAGGTATGCTAAAAAAACCTCTTTTTTTGAATTAGAAGGGTTGATATGTGACTTGATCTGAATGTCAGAGGGATTTTGATTAGCAGAGAGCCGTGCCTTTTTGCAGCTAGTCTTGGAGAGTTCACGGAGGAGATCATACATCTACTCGGGGTGTGTGCGTGCAAAAAAAGCACCCACATTCTTTTGGCGCCTTCTGTGGGAAGTTCAAACCCACATTCACTTGTTCTCTCACAGTATCACACATGTTCTTTATCTTCGTGACCCATAAAAAATGATTGAAAGAAAAAGGACCATTGTTAACAAGGGGAAGTGGGTGGTCGCCCACAACCCAACGTCAAGCATGGGATGCTGATCCGCTTTGGAGCGCCTAACTGGAGAAGACATCTGGTCCCTCAATCTGCAGCTGATCCTGACTGGTTTTTGGGCCAACTAGGATCACCTCGTCGATAGGGTTGAGACTCTTGTCCGAGACTGAAGAAATGCTGACTGAGAATGTCCAACTGCAAGCAGTGCAGACGCATGGGAGGTCCAGATCACCTGTGCAGGAGAGGTCTCAAGTGAGACTTTCCCGACAACATGATCATGTACCAGAGAGGTCTACTTAGAGGCCTCAACAACAAGATGACCAACATTCCCCGTAGGATACTGGACCCGTAAGGGCACCAGCAAGCGGAGATGCTCCCCTGGTGGCCCAAGCGCGCGGTGACACTTCCCCGGTGATCGGTTCTCAGTAGACTTTAGGGACTTGACCAACTCGGGTGGAGCCTGGTGAGGTGCTTGGCTGAACTGTGCTGTAGTTAGGTGCTCAGTTATCTCAGCGAAGGGTTACAAAATTCCAAAGGAAGTCATGCTGTGGTGGTTGGCTGGACTGCAACACATCAAGCACCCTGTAGTTCTGAAAGGTTTTGTGAAAACTTACTTAAATCTGAAAACTTGATCTTGTTTGCACTTTCCCCTGACTAGCAAGATTGCGGCAAGGACTTCGGTGTATTCGTGTCTCAAAGCATTTATCTATCAAATACTAGAAGGGATTTAGAGAAGTAGTCTAACTGTTATTGTGTTTTTCATTAGATTATTGCAATACCTGATGATAGTTACACAATTTCATAGTTTCAACTGCTTATTAATTATCAGACATTTCAGCAATCCTCATAATAGGCATTGCATAGTAGTCACATTGGGAGGGCTAGAATAAAATGATTCTACTGGAGAATATCGACTGCTGCGATTAAAATTCAGATTGCATGTCATTGTCATATTATTTTTAAATAGCATCCTAGGGTCCTCTAGTAGGTTGTCATGCATCAGCATGCTCTAGTAGGTTGTCATGCATCAGCATGGTATCAGTTTTTGGAGGAATTCTTAAGTTAGCTCATCATTAGCCAAAAAAATATCTGCATCACAAAAATTCCAAGTACTAACCCTGACTTCTTTGACTGACAGAACCGAGTTGAGCACTTCCGTCTGTAATTAAGAAATGAAACTTGTATCACTTCGTTCTTTTATAATATTATTACTACCAATATAATTGTAAAGGGGTGATACATTTGCTACTCGTATGCAGATTGCGAAGCTGCAAGATGACAATAGAGCATTAGATCGCCTTACCAAATCGAAGGAAGCAGCGCTGCTAGATGCAGAAAGAACGGTTCAAATTGCGCTGGTGAAGGCTTCTATGGTGGATGATCTACAAAACAAGAACCAAGACTTAATGAAACAGATTGAAATATGTCTGGTATCTAAGAACAATTCTGTACTTTACATATTATGTAATGGTCTCTCGATCATCAAGTCTTACAAGTTTCATTTTCCAATTTTCTGCATTCTGCTTTTTTAGGAAGAAAACAAGATTTTGGACAAAATGCTCCGTCAGAAGGTTGCAGAGGTCGAAAAGCTCAGCCAGACAGTGCGAGAACTAGAAGAGGCTGTTCTTGCAGGTGGTGCTGCAGCTAATGCTGTGAGGGATTATCAGCGGAAAGTTCAGGAGATGAATGTAATACTTCCTCCTTTATTAAGTTTGGAGCTCTAGGAATTTCTTGGGATCCATTGTTTTTAGCCTTTCATCAAAGTTCAGATTGTTTTAATGCTCCTTCGGAATAATTATTTATTATTTTATTTAGTTATGCATACCTATTCATTTGCTTAGGATGAGAAGAAAACCCTTGATCGAGAATTAGCACGAGCGAAGGTCACAGCTAATAGGGTCGCAGTTGTAGTGGCAAATGAATGGAAAGATGCTAATGACAAAGTAATGCCTGTTCGACAATGGCTTGAGGACAGAAGATTCATGCAGGTGGGCAATAATTGCAATGCGGTGTTCTCCTTTGGTTATCTACTGTGATGTCATGCCGAATATTTATATTTTTATCTCTGGCAAAATAGTTTCTTTTTCTCATTTGTTTTAGCTGTCCCATACTGCAAAGGTGGTAACTGTTGCCCACAATATCTTTTGCTAAGATTAATATTTTATCATATGACTTCTGTTCCAGGGAGAAATGCAGCAGCTTCGAGATAAGCTTGCTGTAGCAGAACGGACTGCAAGATCTGAAGCTCAATTAAAGGTACCGCTTCTCAATGAAACCTTCAGATCTCATCAACTTGTTATCTTCTCCATACTGGTTTCCAAAATAGGGTAAATATTGTTTGGAAACAGAGAAAAACATTTTATTTTTATTCTTTGACTTAAAAGGAAAAGTATCAATTGCGGCTCAAAGTAGTAGAAGAAGGATTGAGAGTGTCCTCAAGTGGCACTCAACGCACTAACGTAGAGGGGAAGAGTGTAAGCAATGGTCATTCACGTCGCCAGTCTCTAGGTGGTGGAGACAATATTTCCAAGATGTCTCCTAATGGATTTCTGTCTAAGAGGCCATCTTTTCAGTTGAGATCTTCTTCCTCCAGTAGCACCAGTACGGTATTGAAACATGCCAAAGGGACATCAAAGTCATTTGATGGTGGCATGAGGTCCTTAGACTGCAGTAAAGACCTTGCAAATGGAGCATGCATTTCCCTGAACAAATCTTCCTATGGGACTGGCGGTACTGAGGAATATAGCAGTTGGAAAGAAAATCCAGATGAGAATCCCAATGAGTCCCTGAATGTTATTTCAGATGATTGTGTCTCTGGATTGTTATATGACATGTTGCAGAAGGAAGTGATTACACTGAGGAAATCTTGTAACGAGAAAGATCAAAGCCTGAATGACAAAGATGATGCAATTGAGGTAGATGACTTTCTGATATCCAGTGGTACTAGATTTTGCTCACAGGTGTCTAAAATCTTGTTTCAACCTTCTGACTTTCAGATGTTGGCAAAGAAAGTCGATACATTAACTAAAGCAATGGAAGTGGAGGCCAAGAAAATGAGAAGGGAAGTAGCTGCTATGGAGAAGGAGGTGGCTGCTGTGCGAGCGGAGAAGGAGCAAGATAGCAGGGTAAAGCGGCTTGGTAGCTTTAAGGTTCCCTCAAATACTTCTCAGCTGCCTCCTGGAAGGTATATCCAGTGAATGTTCTGATTTTTTTTATTATGTCATGTTATCGGTAGAGGTGCCACTATATAATCGGTTAAGATTTTGGTTAATGTTTTATTGATAACTTTCCCATGCCTATATGGATGGATTTGTTGCAGGATTCTAAATGACTTGTTCTTTGATGCTCGTCACAAATAAATTTTATTTAATAATTTTTCATTGCCTGCTTTATATTATATATTATTGCTCTAACATTAGCTCTAGGCTTGTTTGACTTTGATGCCATGGCCATTGACATGCATTCTACATGCACCTTCAATTAATGATATTTATGTCATGTTAGGAGATGACGGCTAGGATTTGGAGAGAATAGAATAATCTTCATTGAGGGACTAAGCCCAATATCTATATAACATGCTATGACAGTCTGCCAAATAATTACAAGTGTGCCATGCTGATTAAAACACTTCAGGCCGTCCGATTTATAAAAAATTAATCAAAACCATCCATAAAAGAGAATCCCACCTAAATACCATCCCTCAACACACTCCTCTCTCTCTCTCTCTCTATCTCTCACTTCCCCGAGATCTCTCTCTCTCTACGTCTCTCTCCTAATTGCCTGCTATTCCTACCGCACGACCCCACCCCCGCCTTCACCGATCCCCTCCGGTTCGTTTCTCCCGATCGCACCCCCTCCCGTTCGTCTCTCTCTCTCTCTCTCTCTTCGTCTCTCTTTCCATGATCTCTCTCCTAACTACCCGCTATTCCCGCAGCACAACCCCACCCTCACCTTTACCGATCGCACCCCCCCTCTCGTTCGGCTCTCTCTCTCTCTCATTTTTTTTTTCTGCAACCGTTCCTCCTGATCACACCCCCCACCCGTTCGTCTCTCTCTTCCCCACAATCTCTCTCTTTCTCTCTCTCCCTCTCTGACTTCACCTTGTTTGGCTCCCTTTATCTCTGACTTTTTTTTGGCATCACCTCTCTTCACCGATCACACCCACCCAGGTTTTCTCTTCTACGATCGAGATTACCGTTTGGATACGCCGGGATATCCCACCGTGACACCCTCCCCCAGGTCTCTCTCTCAACCCACTCATCCCCAGGTTCGGCTCCCTCTCTCTCTCTGACTTTTTTTTTTTGCAGCACCTCTTTTCACCGATTGCATGCCCCAGGTTCTCTTTTCTTCGATTGAGGTTGCCACCGAGATATCCCACCATGAGCCAACCCCCAGGTTCCTCTCTCTCTCTCTCTCACTTATTTTTGGGTTCAGTTTACATGCTCCCTCTCTCTCATTGACTTTCTATTCTCTATCCAACTGTGATTTTTTTTTTTTGCAGTTTATAATTGATGTTGCACCCAAAGATCCCTTTCTCATCTTCTGTTTGCATGTAAAAACAAAAGGCTGTAATGTAAACACAATTTATTTTTGTGATCAATGATTAAGGCTGAAGTCCTGGAGGCCTTGCACTGTTTGTATGTAAACAAATTATCTTTGGCTGCATTTTATTCCCCGGGTCAAGTTCAGAACAAACAATGAGCACTTCAAGGTGCTTTCAAATTTGTAATGTAATGCAGTGTTTATTGAGTTTTTTTGGTTTGGGTTAATGCATGTATGTTTGGATTGTGATTGTATTTGACCATGTAAAGTGTGTAGCGAGTTTTACTATTGTCATCATCAATGCAGACCCGGATAAACTTTGAACTGTGTAATAGGTTGTAATTTTTTTTTTTGCTAATCTTTTATCTTATTTTGCTAGAAGTTGGTTATGCTGATTAATACTTGAAACCACAGTACGTTAAACGATGGGCTTCACCAGGGGAGGTGTTATTGCTGAACATTGTCGACTTTGTTTTGCTGCCTAAGATGACCGTTGTATTGCTAATACCGCCGAAGGCGATCGCAGTTTCTGACGATGGAAGCCGTCCGAGTGTCGACTTTGTTTTGCTGTTGAAGGTGACCGTTGCATTACTAATGCCGCCGAAGGCGATCGCAATGGCTGCTAAAGGCAGACTTTCGAGTGTCGACTTTGTTTTGTTGCTGAAGACGACCGTTGCATTACTGATGCTGCCGAAAGCGATCACAGTGGATGTCAAGGGCAGCTGTCCGAGTGCCGACAGGCACGGGCATGCACTAGTATATATACAACATAGAACCGGACCCGACTGTACATAGAACCTGACCCATCTATACATTAACATTAACACTCCCCCTCAAACTCACGGTTGATCATGCACCGATAGTTTGCTGATAAAATGGCTGAAGTGAGCAATAATCAGGGGCTTCGTGAGGACGTCAACAGTCTGCTCCATCGAGTGAATGAACGATAAGGAGATGGTGTGGGAGAGAAACTCCTGATGAACATAGTGATATTTAATCTCAATGTGTTTGGTGCGTTCATGAAAGACCGGGTTGCTAGCAATCCTACTAACACTCTGGTTATCACTAAAGAGAGGAGTAGGCTCAGAGAGTAGGCTCGGAGAGCACAACGTCCAAGTCGAGAAGGAGGCGATGTAGCAAGACAATTTCTGCGGTGGTAGAAGCCATAACCCTGTATTCGGTTTCTTTGTTGGAGTGAGCGACCGAATCCTGTTTCTTACTACACCAAGAAATGAGGGAGTCACCAAGGAACACACGGTAGCCGATAGTAGAACGACGAGTAGCAACATCTCCTGCCCAATATGTATCTGAGTAAGCACGCAATATCAGCGGAGAGATGGAGGGGAAAAACAGTGAACGGGTGATGGTGCCCCGTAGATAACGGATGATTCGAAGGACCGTTACATAGTGAACAGAGCGAGGAGTGACAGGAGTCTGAACGAATTGGTTGACAATGCCAATAGCATGAGCGATGTCTGGCCTAGTCATGGTGAGATAAACCAGCATCCCAACCAACTGCTGGTACCGGGAGACATTCTGGAGAGCTTCACCATATGTAGAAAGGAGTTTCAAGTTGAACTCCATGGGTGTGTCAGCAATGCAAGAGTTAGTGAGAGTATTATAAGCAAAGATGTCGGAGATGTACTTCTGTTGGGAGATCAATAATTTCGAGGCCAAGAAAATAGCAAAGAAGGTTCATCTCGAACTGACTCTGGAGGTGGCATTGAAGGGACACTATGATGGCACTATCGTCCCCGGTGATGATCATATCATCATGCAGAAGCAAAACAACAATACTCTGGCTGGAGGAGCGGGTTAACAAGGCATAGTCAGAGTGTCGCATTACAAACCCAACTGCCTGAACTGTAATGCAGAATTGCTCAAACCAAGCACGTGGGGCCTGCTTAAACACATAGATGGCTCTGCGCAGACGACAGACATGGCCGGAAGGAGCAGAAATCCCCGACGGAGGAGCCATGTACACCTTCGCTGAGAGGTCACCGTAGAGAAAGGCATTAGTAACGTCCATCTGATGGAGAGGCCATTCTCGAGCAGCTGCCATAGCTAAAAGGGTGCGAATAGTGGTCATCCGAGCAATTGGACCAAACGTCTTCTTATAGTCAATCCCATACTTCTGGGAGAAGCCACGAGCAACAAGGCGAGCCTTGTGCTGTTCAATGGAACCATCAGGTCGAGTCTTGACCTTGAAGATCCATTTGCAGTTGATAGGCACCACGCCAGAGGGACAAGGAACCAAGTTCCATGTCTAAGTCCACTGAAATGCCTCAAGCTCCGCTGTCATGGCCTGTCGTCACTCTGGGTGCAAAACTGCCTCATGGTACGACTGGGGCTTCCCGTGGGTGTGGAGAACAGTGAGAAAGGCTTGGTAGGACGGAGAATAGGAAGTAACAACGGAGTGTCCAGAGGTGTCAGGAGAGACAGAGGTAAAAACAGAGTAGTTAAACATGTCAGAAGAGTAGTCATATCTGTTAAGAGGATGTTCGCACGTAGGGTAGCGTCGAACTGGACCAATATTTGCGACCGGAAAAGTAGGAGCAGCTGTAGGGAGAGGAGTAGCAGTGTAGACAGCCTCGGTGGAAGGGACTGTGGAGCGACGATCATAGACACACATGATAGGCAGGGGGGTGGAGGTGGAGGAGGTGGGGTAGGTGGTGGTGGAGGTGATGGAGACATAAAGGAGGGGAAGGTGGGTGAGACAGTGAGAGTAACGGAATGGAAATGAGTGGTGGTGGCGGAGACCGAGGTAGAAGAGGTGGGGAAAGACCTTGTGATTCAGTGGAGAAAAAAGGAACATCCTTAACAAAGAAAACATGGCGGGAGACGAATTCGGCGAGATAAGGGATCATAGCACTGATACCCTTTGTGCTCCCGATTGAGACCCAATTGAACACATTTGACAAACCTGGCGGAAAGTTTGTTGTATTCATGGGGAGGTAGAAGTACGAAATACGTACACCCAAACGTACGAAGAGGAGAATAATCTGGTGGACGGGAGTGGAGACGCTCGTACGGAGTGGCACCAGAAAAAGCAGAGGACGGAGTGATATTGATGAGGTGAACAACCTTTATAACTGCTTCAGCCCAGTAGGATTGAGGAACAGAGGCAGAGAGAAGCAAAACTCATGCTGTCTCGAGGACATGACGATGCTTGCGTTCGACAACTCTGTTCTGCTCATGGGTGTGGGGACAAGCCTGCTGGTGAAGAGTGCTGTAAGATTGAAGAATCTCACGCATCCTTGAGGAGAGATACTCCTTGGCACAGTCAGACCGGAAGGTCTTAATGCGCTGACCAAATTGAGTGTGAATCATAGTGGTGAATATCCTATAAATATGGGAAATCTCAGATATGTGACATAAGATAAACCCTAGTGCACCGAGAGTAGTCATCGATAAAACAGACAATACAAAAAACCAGAAATAGAGGCAACAAGTGTAGGACCCCAAATGTCAGAATGCATTAAATTAAAGAGAGCAACAGATCAGGAAGCACTAGCAGAAAATGAAAGAGGTAGATGTTTTGCCAATCGACAACCCGTACAGACAGAGAGGGGAGGACACACAAGCAAAAGTGTTTGAATGGAAAACATTTTTGAGTCGATCACTAGATAAATGACCTAACCTTATGTGCCACAAGTTGACTTTAGAGGTAAGAAATAGGAGAAACATGGAGATGGTCCAGCTGTTACAGTCCTCATGCTCTCTACGGCCCAGCTCAATCCCCTGACATGTTCGCGAATCCTGCATAACACATGCAAAAGAGGTAAAGGTGACAGTCAGTCCAGAGTCGCAAATAGAACTGATAGAAATCAGATTAATGTGAAGAAGATGTGCATGATGGACAAGGGGTAATGCTAGGTGACCAATAGGGTCTGAGGTAGGAGCATTGTTGTCAAGGCGTGCGCACTAGGCGCCCGGAGATAGCTAGACCCCAGTGCGCCTAGGTGAACAACACTAAGAGGCGCGCCTAGGTGCATGCCTAGTTTTAGACATTGTTTTTTATTTTATTTTTTAAGTAAAACCCAATCCGCCCCCATCTTCTTTGTTCATTTTATTGTTGTGTACTTGTTTATACTATGTGTTCTTTGTGTTGCTTGCATTTGATTAGAATATGCTCAATTTTATGTTGGCAAATATATGTATTCTATTTGTTCCTTTTGTTGTTTACTTGTTTATACTATGTATGTGTCATTGTGTTGCTTGCATTTGATTAGAATATGCTCAATTTCATGTTAGTAAGGTGTTATATTGCTGCCTATTACATATATACCTACAAGTATATAGTCTATAGACTATACGTATATACCCGTGCCTGGAGGATGCCTATGCATATATGGTCAGGCCTATGCACATAAGGCCACGCCTAGGCTCCCTCGGAGCGCCTAGCCTCGCCTTGACGCCTTGACAACTATGGGTAGGAGTAATGGATCTATACTGCGGAATAGGGACGAGTCCCATTTGCAGTGCGGACCTCCAGGTGGGCGGGAGCAGAACAGTCGGTGAGTACAATAAAGTCACATGTGAGGTGACAGAGGGCACCCGAATCAAAGATCTATAAGGCAGCAGTACCAGAGGTGGCAGACAAGCCGTGACTCTGTGAGCAGGCGAGGAGCCAGTGGAGGAGAGGTGGCGAAGAAGTAGCTCCTCGAGTCACTGAATACGATCTGGCTCAGGCAGAGACAGTGCAGTGGTAGCGACGGGAGAAGTCGGAGACGCTGCAGTAGCAGTAATAGTACCACCGAACTAATAGTCGGAGGACTGACCACGACCATGGCTCCGACGCTCCGTCCACCTCGACCGCCACGTCGGTCGTCACGAGAACCAGTAGCCCAGCGTGATTTTCGCTCTTTCGGTCCCCAACGGGGGTTGCGAGGAGGACGTGTGTGACTTTCACGCTTTATATGACCGGGCGCCTTGCAGTAATGACAAAAAATAGGCCCGTCAGGGAAGCTGACAGCCAGGGCGCTGTCGGGTCCAGGAGCAAATGGAGGAGGACGAGAACCCTGAGTTTGGAGACGAGTCTCCTCGTCGACTAAGGCTAGCAAGGTATCCTCTAGCCGAGGGAGAGGCTCATGATGAAGGATTTGATCAGCAATGAGAGCGAACTTCGGTCTATGCACGGCCAAGAACTGGTGGACGTGTCCATCGTCAAGGTAGTGCTGGAAGTCCCTAGAGCACGAGCAAGCACACCGGTCGGGGATCAGAGAGTCCAGCTCATGCATGTAGGCACTCATTAGACTGAAGAAGTCCTGAATCGTACGCTCCTATTGACGAGCGGACTGGGAGTTACAAATAAGTTGATGTCGGCGTGTACCATCCTGCGGAAGAAACCGGTTCCGGAGATATACCCACATTGCGCGAGCCGTGGGAAGACGACCGATGGGTGCAAGGAGTGGGCGAGCAACATAATTCAGGAGATAGACCCGGATAACGTGGTCGTGACGACGCCACGTAAGGCTGGCCGTGGCAGCAGCAGCATTAGTCGACACAGAGCTAGTAGCGCCGCTACTGGTGACGGAGGAGGCGGAGGAGTCGGTCTGCCGGTGATGTGACCCCAGATGTTGCGATTGGAGAAGGGCCGCCTCGACGGTGAGCGACCAGTCGGGCCAGTCGTTGGCCGAGGTCAACTCAAAGGGGACCGCCTTCAGCGGCGGGGAAATCGCGACGACGAAAGGCACTGTAGTAGAGGCTATGGAGAAGAATCAAGTGACAGAATCGGAGGGTGGTGGTGGTATTGGGATCGGTGTGTGTGTGTGTGTTGGGGGGGGGGGGGGGTTCGGGATCGGGGTGAGGCCGGCATGACTCGGAAGGGAGTGACACGTGGGCTGGTGGGTATTGGGTCGGATTGGGGGGGGGGGGGGGGTCAGGATCGGTGTGAGGCCGACGGGGTAGGGATCGGGGGAGGTCGGATGGGGGTGAGGTTGGAGGCTGGAGGGGGGTAGATCGGGATGGAGCCAGGATCGGGGGAGGCTAGAGTGGGGATTGGGATGGAGGTGGGGCTACCGGAGGGAGTCGGAGCTGGAGGAGGAGGTGGGGCTGCTGGAGGGAGTCGGAGCTGGAGGAGATGCCGGAGCTAGAGGGAGCAGCCGTTGTCGTCGTCTTTGCCGCGGGAGAAACCTTAGAGCTCTGATACCATGCTATAAGATGAAGGCAAGGGTTTGGAGAGAATAGAATAATCTTCATTAAGGGACTAAGCCCAATATATATATACAACATAGAGCCCGACCCGACTGTACATAGAACCCGACAAATCTATACATTAACATGTCCAATCACAATTAGAGGATGCTTTACTTGAGGAAAAAATGGTATTTATGTCCATTTACTGTTTTCCTCTAAGAAACAAGGATATAGATTTTATATTTAATCTACCTCTACTATGTTAGTTCAAATCCCCCAAATTAAGAAAATCCTAAACAACATATAATGTTTCCTTTAAACATGTGGTGCGTCTAACGGGAACAAGTCGCTATCATCAAGCAAGAGAGACTGTCATTGATAGGCGACTTATGGACACGGTAGAGCACAACAATCTTTCCTAGCGTGGGGAGTTAGGGTGATGGGTTCAAGAGCTGGTCACATGGCTCACATATACTATATAGCGGACCGCAGATCACCGAACGCGGGGAACCAAACACAGTAGTTCCCGGCAGGAGGCAGATGGGGATGCTGGGCAGGAGCAACACTTCTGATGGGAACGACAATGAGCATCGATCACGAGCATATGGCAGGTGTCATGTTACCAAGGCGGGCATTTTTTTTTGAAAAAAGCACGTTTAAAACGCGGCTTATTATTGTGGCGTTTACTACACGACTTTTTCTTGATTTTTTAAAAGTCACGATTCTTTAAAAAAATCATGATTTTTGCGTTTAATCTCGATTAATCGTGTTCTAATCCCGTCGTATACTGCTATTAGAATATCTTTATATATTTTTAAAAAACTTATGCCGTTTTTTTTCCTCGACTATTTCCCGACCTTTTCTGACTTCTCCCCTAGTTGATTTTTTTCCGACTTCCGACTTCCGACTGTAACTTTGGTCAGGTGTAAAGCGCCCAACATGGGAACACGTACGATTGGGTGGGGGCTGATCACCGAGGCACATAGGGCATCATCAAGGGTGTCACCCCAGACTGTAGACATATCGAACCTAGAATACGGAGTTGACAAGCAGCCAGCTTTGGTAATCTAAGAGTTTCTCTAGATGATTGATCCAAGAGGTGCTTGTCTCTTGATGATTGGTGTCACTAGGGATGTTTATCACTTGATTTTCATCCAATAATACGTCTCTTGATGATTGATCCAAGTGATGTAAGTCTCTTGATTAGAGAGTTCTCAGAGGTGTTGATGAGTTGATCATTTGATGGTGGACCAAGAGCTTGACTCTTGACGATGGATAAGTTGTGACAGAGAGAGAGAACTTTGTAATCTCATTATTACTGACAATTAAGATTTTGGCTGGAGTAGATTGCATGGATGTAGGTAGATTTGTGTCTGTTAGAAGAGAGGTGGCAAACCACGTAAAAATCTCGATGTGATCTCAAGGTCAGTTATTGTTTTCTATTTTTAGTTTCCTGAATTAGTGATTCATTTAGAAAGTACAAGATAAAGAATACCCGTGGGAGGGGGACGAGGTTGTGAGTTAGTATGTGGGGGATGGTTGAAAACGGGGAGGAATGGCAAGGGGGATGTGAGAGTAAGTGTGCAATGGCTCTTGGGGTCCTTATAATTTTTCTCAAATTTTTTATATTTAATTAAAAATTTTGGGATATTTTCTCTTCCTTGTTTAATATAATATAATACCTTTTTTGTTGTATAGTATCGTCTTAGTGTCGAGGATTTGATCTCAGATTCACATGTAGGAGAGTGCTGAAATATAAGAACTTTACCTCTGTTTCTTGGTGGATCACGGAAATTCTGAGTTAAGGAGTCTTCATGCTCGCTCAAACTATCTCGAAGGCTTATCGACCTTCATCGATCAAACATCTGCCATTGCTATTATTATTATTTTTTTGCTTGCAAATCGGAAATTATAACAGAGCAGATCTACTACAGCTTGCCTCAGCCATGCCCCTGGTCAGTGGCCTACCGCTTCACCTCTGCCTTTTGCTACACCCACGTGTCAATGCCCTAGTTTTACTCTCTCTCTCTCTCTCTCTCTAGCTCCCTAGGAGACCTAGGTCTGTATATTTAGATCTTTCTACTAATAGCTTGCAAGTATCACATTTTAAACCAAAATCGTTCAATGTCTTGATTCTTATTTTCTGAATACTATCACTATTGTTTGGACCAGTACACGCTCCTAAAGGTTTGATGAAGATTATTGCTGTGTTTTGTCTTCGAAGGTATTGATTTCTTTCCTCGATAATGTGCAGAAATATTTCGCGAAATGGGTCGATGCACAGCCTTCAATGAGGAGAAACTCAAGTGAACACGGAAGGAATCCTCCGATATCGTCCGCTATCCTTCTCATTTTATTTTCTTTGTTTCTTTGTTGGTATTTAGATCGCACTGCGATCATCAAGTTGAGGAAGCGGAATCAGAGGAAACGGTCAGCCTGCGTCTAACTTTCGACTGTTGGAGTGTGAGTAGTGGAAGTGATTTTACCTGAAGTGGGCTGACTATGTGGCATATATTTTGGTTGTATAGGTTGGTGGGTCTCCCTAGTTTGCCTGTCTTGTAAGTTGCAGCACCATGATTGTGAATATTACTGTAGTTTTTCTGGTGAGTATCTTGTGATTGTTTTTCACTCTGGCTGTGGTGGTGTGGGTATCAGCTACCATTTTGTGATATTTGGGGTAATGGTCTGTGAGTTTGTGGAAGAAAGCTGATGAGCATAAATAAAGGGTAATAAGGTAATTTTATTCACACCAAAATTGCTTCAAATAGGGTGGGGCTATTTGCACCAGAGATTACTAGAGGCAGTATAATTGCCAGAGGCAGCAGCAGGATACCAAGGGCAGCACCTGCAATTGTGCTGCCCCTTATAATCTGTGGTGCAAACCACCGTTCATCGCCGCCTGCTGAAACCCCTCCTCCTGCTGCCACCTGGTGAAGCCAGTCCGCCGCCGCCCACCCCCCTTCCTCCTTCCTCCTTCGTTCTTTTTCTTCTTCCCCCCTCCTCTCATCCTCCTACACTCGGCTGTTTCAGCTCTGTTGAGTGCATCTACAGACCATTTGGCCATTGATAAGCACTCGGTCTCCTATGACTGAATGAGATATAAATGTACTTGGTATTGTATGGCAAAGTGCATAGCAAAGGGGGCTTGTCTGAAATGGGAGCTGGGGAGGAGGAAGTAGGGATGACAACAATGCGGTTTCGGGCAAAACCAAAACCGCACAGCAACACCGAACGCCACAACGAAACCACATCGCGACGATGTCTTATAATGTAAAACCGAAACCGCACCATATAGTGCGGTGCAGTGTATCGCGGTTTATCACTAGAATGACCTAAACAGTTTGGTTTTATGTGGTTTTGGTCGAAACTGCACCGCTACACCGAAAACCGCATCGCATCGCGACTGCTTTATATTTTGGCAAATGAAAACCGCATTATGTGGTGTGGTTTACCGCGGCTTTCAGTTTTAAACCGCACCGTTACCGTCCTTAGGAGGAAGGAGGATGAAGAAGGAGGGAGGAAGGAAGAGGAAGGAGGAGGAGGGTGGCGATAGCGGATGCAAACGACGTAGGTGGTTGACATTCTGTCCGGCATGGTTGGAGGCGACAACGGGCCTGTTTCCCACATCCATGGCACGGGGATAGGATTGAGGTTTTTTTTTTAATCTAAATGTACTGCCCCTAGTAATCTCTGTGGTGTAAATAGCCCCACCCCTTCAAGTACCTTGATTTCCTTAGGTTTTTCTTTCTTTTACCAAAGAATTTTTTGGATAGCAAGTATGCCCTCCACTTACCCCCACCTCAAACCCTTACCACAGCTCATGCCCAACCTGTCTCCCTTCCTTTATAACCCACCTCCCTCTCCTCCTTTCCCATTGCCGAAGGTCGAAGCCATCCTAAATTGTTACTCTTTTTGCTACAGTACTTTACCGCAACATTTTGCTACAATATTTTTTCTAAATTTTATTCTTTTTTCTACAGTACCTTTTCCTACATTACTTTGTTATAATGTTTTTTTCTAAATTGTTTATTTTTCTTACATTCTTTGCTATAATAGCTGCTACAGTTTTTTTTTTTTTTTTCGAAATTGTTACTCATTTTCCTATAGCACTTTTTCTTCGAGTTTTTTTGGTACAATACTTTTTCGAAGTTGTCACTCTTTTTCCTACAATACTTTTTCTAAATTGTTACTCTTTTTTCCTTTAGTACTTTGCTACAGTAACTGCTATAATACTTTTTTTAATATTGTTACTCTTTTTCCTACAGTACTTTGCTACAATACTTTTTTCTAAATTATTAATTCTTTTTCCTACAGCACTTTGCTACGGTAATTAGGTTTTAGCTTTTAATAATTAGGGTTTATGATTTAGGGTTAGGGTCCAGATTTTACGTTTAGAGTTCCGCAACTGGTTCGTTTGAAGGATAATAGAAGAGCAATTTTGTCTTTTGAAGGATGAAAAGTAAAAAAATTGCGGTTTGGGATATGCAATAATGCACATTATTTTCGAAGGGATCTGATGTAAAAGGAAAAAAAGACCCAGTCCTTATTGCAAACTAAAATTGTTTCTAGGGACCTATCGTTAAGTCCCTCTATTTTTAATTGTCCAGTATGTGATAGTTTTGAGTGCCAAAACAATCGCCAAACGTTAAGGGGTTGTTAGTCAAGTGGGATTTAAAATCATTGTTCAGGAGTCTGTAGACTTGTGGGCTTTGGGAGTCCGCAGACTTCTTTTGAAGAGTCTGCAGATTTTTTTTTAGGAGTCTGCAAACTTTTTTGAGGAGTTCACTATATTAGAAATACCTTTTATAGGAATTCACATGGGCTTTTTTGTGCACTTGGATATGAAATGTTTTTTTTAAAGGCTTGAAATCACATTTTACTAACACCTTCAAAGAACAACTTTGACAGATTTTAAAGGCACAAGAAAAAATAATAATAATAAGGATCTCCCATTAAAAAATTGTATAAGAACAATGGAAGAAATTCGAGACTCGATTTTTATCATCAGGCCATCGAAGATTTCCTCATCATGTTGGATAAATAGTTTGGGTAAACCACTATTTTTCAAAAGCCATTATGTATCTAAGAAAATAAAAAACTTCTTGAAGATCAAAATAATTTTCAAGTTATACATATGATATAAAGATAGAACATGCTGCCTTATATCAGAAAAAGAAAAAGATAGAAGTTTTACATATGATAAATGGCCGGTAAAAAAAACTTCATATCAAACGGCTTTAATATACCATTAATCAATGACGTTATTTCAATAAATAACAAACAAATTAAGAGGATTCTCAAAAAAAATAAAAAACAAACAAATTACGGGTAGCATACAAATTAAAATTAACTTAGGATCGAGGAAACAAATGTGTCGAAGCCTAAATAGTATTCCTTCTATTAAGATGATCCCCCCACATGGTTTGAGCAATATTGTTTTGCCACTCTTTTGTTGTCTCACGTTCCCCATCTTGGGTCTGAAAGTCATCTTCAGGATTAGGCTCATCCCCTATATTTCCTAAGAGTTCCTCAGTTGGATCAATAGGAAACTCATCGAAGCTACACTCCCGACGGATATAGTTATGCAAAGCTGCACATGCCATCACTAGTAATGCTTGGGTCTTGTAAGGGAATGGAGGGGCGACTTTAAAAATAGTAAACCGTGATTTGAACACCCCAAAAATCCTCTCAATTGTAGTTCGTAGGGACGAATGACGATGATTAAATAACTCGTTCTTGTTCTCCGGGCATCGTCCAGGTCCATACTCCCTCAAGTGATACCGAACACCGCGATAAGGGGCTAAGAATTGCCTTCGGTTTGGAAAACCGGCATCCACTAAATAAAATTTTCCTACAAAAATATAAAAATGATTTAATATAAAGTTATGAATATTCTCTATTAATTATTATATAGTAATAATTATTTTACCTCGTGGAACTTTAAGCCCATCAGTCCGAGATAATGCATTTTGCAGGACTCGTGTATCATTTGCAGAGCCCTCCCAACCGCTAAGGATATATATGAATTGGAGATCGAATGTGCATGCCGCTAACACATTTTGAAAAATTTGGCCTTTGCGATTCCGATAATTCATTGTGTTCTCCCCGGAAACCATGGCTGGAATGTGCGTGTCATCAATAGCTCCAACGCGATTATTATCACAAAAAATTGTATATTTATAAGAGAGCGAAATAACAAAATTATACGATGATAAAATCATAAATATGTAAGAGACCTCTTTAACTGAAAATAAGGAAAGAATCGCTGATCATTTAAGATTTTAGGTGGAGTTGAAGAGGAGGAGTTGCCATAAGATCTGGTGCTAATAAGACCAAAGCATTTAAGACTTTGTTGAAATTCTTACTTGCAGTCCATCTAGAGCATCCAAATCTCTCATAAGTATTTCCATATCGATCGTTTTGGCCAACAGTCAGTAGAAACATTCCGACCATCTCCTCAACACAAATGAATCTTGTATTCGATATTAGAGATTTCTCTCTAAGTATCCGACATAATTTCCGAAATACATCTGGATACATCCTGTATAATTCACGAAATTCAACTGGATTATCATCAAGTTTTGTATTTATACATTTATAACCGGCACTAGTGATAGGGCGTCGTGGTCCAGCTTGCCGTGAATGAGATCTCGTAATATGTAAAGTTATAATTATTATCACAGAATATGCACCGTACATAAGGGATAATAACTCCTGGGTAGGTGGTCTCATTTTTCACCTGAAAATAAACATTGTACATTCATAATAAAAAAACATACCACATTCCCAAATGAGCAAAATAAGTATGCATTCATAAAAAAGTTGAGTGGAGTTTTTGTTCTCATATATATAAACTCTTTTTGAAGTATATGTACTGTATGTATGGATGCGATTAACCAAAATACACCACAACTGCCTCGAATATTTGATGGCCTCATTTGAAATAATTAAAGCATGCAGAAAACAATTGAGATATTTTGATGAAAGATCATATGCTAGAAAACTATGGAGTCAGGTTAAAGGGTTGTTTGCTACATGTTAATACTGTTAATTTTACTATAAAACGGATTTGTAATTACAGCTCTGTAATAAGCTTTGATAGTGCATTTTTTTCTGCCTAATCGTTTCACTTTTTTTTAACAGGGTAATAAAAAAAATATATTACACATAACACCAGCACAAGATAGCTCATATAACATTGCTTCACTGGCTTATAGACAACACACCAACACAAGCTAGCTAACTCCTTTACCAAACAACTAGTACTACATCAGTTCCTCAACACCCAAACAACTTCAATCAGCTTCCCCCTGGCCCAGCACACTTTAGGTCTCATAGCAAAGGAGATAGCCCAATCAAATTATTGCCCCTCAATACCAATACCAAGAAAGGCTTCTGGGGGAGAGCTGTGATTACATATGACAAATGGGAGTTGCAATAAAGTTTATTACAGCCCAAAATGGGAATTGCAACTTGGAGTTGTCTCTCTGAAAGAAAAAAAAATCTATATATACAGGAAAAAAATTGTATAGCAATTTGTTCAATTTCTATAAACTTTCCAAGTTTCTTGATAAATGAAGAGGGATATCCTTGTGCCTCTAGAATATCCAATAGGAACATTTCCCCAAAGCAAGGTCCATCATGTTAGGAGATGACGACTAGGGTTTGGAGAGGAATGGAATACTCTCTATTGAGGGACTCAAGCCCAATATATATGTACATGTATGACCGTACAACCCTACCCGACTGTACATGTAACCCGACCCGGTATATACATTAACACTCCCCCTCAAACTCACGGTGGATCATGGACCGAGAGTTTGCTTATAAAATGACGAAATCTAGCAATCGTCAGGGGCTTTGTGAGAAAATCAACAGTCTGCTCCGTCGAGGGAATGAACGGTAAGGAGATTATGTTTGCAAGAAACTCTTGCCGAACATAATGACAGTCGACCTTGATATGTTTGGTCCGTTCATGAAAAACCGGGTTGCTAGCAATTTGAATGGCACTTCGGTTGTCACAGAACAGAGGTGTAGCCCCAGAAATCTTGACTCCCAAGTCGAGTAGAAGACGTCAAAGCCAGACAATCTCGGCAGTGGTGGAAGTCATAGCTCGGTATTCGGCTTCGGTGCTGGAGCGTGCAACAGACTCTTGTTTCTTTCTGCGCCAAGAGATGAGAGAATCACCAAGGAACACGCAGTAGCCGGTAGTAGATCGCCTAGTAGCAACATCGCCAGCCCAATCGGCATCGGAGTAAGCACGCAAAACCAGTGGAGATGTGGAGGGAAACAGCAGCGATCCAGTGACAGTGCCATGGAGATACCGAATAATCCGAAGGACTACTGCATAACGAACCGAGCGAGGAGACTGAACGAACTGACTGATGATACCGACGGCATGGGCAATGTCAGGCCGAGTCATGGTGAGATAAACGAGCATCCCAACCAGCCGCTGATAACGAGAGATATCCAACGGGATTCAAAATTCCAGCTTTGTGGTGAAATTTTTGATGGGTCAAATGTATATATACTAGGGTTTTACAATCCTTATTTCCACAAAGACGTGGACGCCTCTAGGATTATTCCACTAACATCTAGTTTAGGAGTTCAAGGGCATACAAAATATTGACTAACGCCTGTGTATGGAGTTCGTATCGTTGACTCCGCAACCACTAACGCCTAGCTCAACAATATCATAAGTAAGTTTGGAACCACTAACAGTTCAATCCTAAATACAAAGAACTCTTCGATAAATCCCAATTGACTAACACCCCCTAAGTTATTTGGCAGACAATTGACACACAATGGCCCAATCTTTTCTATGGGCAGCCCGTAAGTGATACATTCAATACACTTAAAACAAAGAGAAATGCGATTCAGCCCGAAGGTTTATCTCGAATTTGACGGCCCGAAAGATGTGGCAGCGTGCAACTAGTGGCTGAAGCCCACTAGCGATTTTAAAATCTTTAACCGCACCAGTTGCACGCTGCCGCGTCTTTTGGGCCGGCGAATTCGGGACAAACCTTTGGACTGAATAGCATTGCTCTTAAAACAACCTTGTATAAGGGCAACCCACTACACCCATATTTTATAGAAAGTGGACTTTCAATATCCCAGGTCTACCCTCCCCCTCGAATCCGTCCATCTCCTTTGAAAGAGAAATGCTATTCAGCCCCGAAGGTTTTTCCGATTTCGCTGGCTTGATTGACATGTCAGCGTGCAGCTGGTGGCTGAAACCCACTAGCGACATTTAAGTCTTTTACACCACCAGTTGCACACTGCCGCATTAATCGAGCTGAGCGAAATTGGTAAAACCCTCGGGCTGAATAGCATTGCTCCCTTCAAAATGGCATCATCTCTAATTAATCGATTCTATTGGGTCATAGGCAAATCAGTTTTCAAGCACAGAATCGTTGAGACCCTTCAATTATATTTTACAGAGCGAAGATTCGATCATAATAAACCGAAGAGATATATGGGTCATTCAATTATATTTTACTAATTATACATGTTATATACTAGGGGTGGCAATGGGTCGTGTCTAGTTTCTGGTCATGTCCAAAACCCCTAGACCTGGGCCGACCCATTTAACCAATCGTGTCTAGACTCAAAACCCGTACCCGACCCGCTTATAAACGGATAGACCCGATAAGACCTGTTTACCACACAGGTCTATTCAGTTGACCCGACCTGAAAGGAGCCGTTGATATTACATTCTATAGTATTATCCTATTACTACAGTATTGGATTGTGGGTAGACCCGACCTGACCCGACACAACCGTTGAATTTTAAGCGGGTCTTCTCGGGTCTACCATGTCTAGACCCTAAACCCAGACCCGACCCATTTATTAAACGGGTTAGTCTTGTCAACCCGTTTACGACTCAAACCCGTTTAAGCCAAACCCAGACCAGCTATATGTGCTGATTTGAGGGAGGAGTCGTGTACTGATCTTGACAATCAGTCGGGTTGAATCTATTGAAGGGTTGCATATATGTTGATTCGACAACGAAGCTCACCACCGACATGGTAAGCTAAAATGCATTAATTGTGTTATTTTAATAATGGCCTTTTTTGCTTTATTATTATTATTTTTTTTTGATATTCATCGTCAAGGAGCATCACAACCGGATCCTCAAGAGGCGCCATATGCCGGCGCAAAACATAGGAGGTCGCCGTCCAGTCGGAATCAAGAACACCACACAGGTGGGAGAAAGTGTCACCTCCGGCACATCCAAAAACCCTAAAAAGATATCGGTCTGACGCTGACGGAGACAAACCTCGCACACTGACGAGAGATACACCCAGACCCCAGCAACCCAAGGGGGAAACAAAACAAGTAAATCATCCACAAAAAAAAAAAAAAAGGGACACACACCGCCAGATCCAGCCACCGATCTAACTAATAGGAGTCGAGGATGAGGTTGCTACACCACCATTGAATAGCCACTGCCGCCACACCGCCAAGCACCGCCACCACCCAGAGGAGTCGGTCTGGAAACCCACTGGCAGAGAAACTTCAACGCCGGGGCCAGAACTGACCTCCTAATTGCATCCGGTAGTAGATCTGGCCCCGACACTGATCGGAGATTGTCAATCAAGTCGTGTAGCCAATGCCGCCTGACTCCGAAACTCCGAGAACAAAATCCGACGAGCTGGAGATGCCCTATCTACAGAGGGGAGGAAGGGGGCTCGATCCCACCCCCAGAGGTTGACTGGATCCAACATCTGGCCTCCCCGGAGCTGCTGGTGGCGACGTCCGAGGAGGCCAGGGGAGACCGCACCGAATACCCTAACCCTAGGGTCGTAAACAGGAAAGAGGCGAAGTCGCTCAGAGACTCGATGACTTCTTTATTGTTTTATACTAATATAAAATAACTTAATTTTATTTTTTCTTCGTGTTATATGTATTTAGATCTGGTGAGGTAAGGACGGGGTTGGCAAAAATGTTGAACTGCAAGGAAGCAACTCTACCAATGAAGTACTTGGGCTTACCTATCAGCGATAAGGCCTTAAGGCGTGAAGATTGGGAGCAACTGATTCAGAAAATAGAGAGAAGATTGGAGGGCTGGAAAGGACGCTTCCTTTCATCTGGAGACAGATTGGTCTTGGTAAACTCTGTCCTCTCATCGATCCCGACCTACTACCTATCCTTCTTCTACCTACCTTCGTGGGTGATCGACAGGATCGATAAAATCAGGAGATCCTTCTTCTGGCAGGGAGTGGGTGACACCGTGGGAGGCTATAACCTTTTGAGTTGGGATCAAGTTTGTCTACCGAAGAACCTAGGAGGATTGGGGGTTTTAGATCTCCGTCGGTTCAATATCTCCATGCTTGGGAAATGGTGGTGGCGCCTACAGCAAGGAACATGCGGTTCTTGGCGAGAAGTTCTTCTTGCAAAATATTTCAAAAGGTTCTCCCCCTTACACTCTAGGAGCAGGGTCTCTGGGCGTATATCTCACTTATGGAGGGGAGTTATGAAGGTTAGGGACTTCAACAAGGAGGCGACCACCCTACTGTTAGGAGATGGAAAGCTTATCAGATTTTGGAAGGATGCCTAGCTTGGGAATGTGCCGTTAGAACAACTTTTTCCGCATCTCTACTCTTTTGCCTGGAATAAATACGCTTCAGTCCGTTCTCAGGCAGGTCGAAGACATGGGTCCACGGTCTGGAAGCTCAAGCTTTGCTATCCGCTAGACCTGGAGAGTAAGAGAGAACTACATGATCTAAATGTTATTTTTTTGGCCGCAAACTTCAGTCTGACTTGTGATAAAGTCCGGTGGAATTGCACTTCTTCAGGGGTCTTCTCCGTCAAATCCTTCTATGAGCATCTGCTTCCTCAAATGCAAAGACACCAGCCGTCGAAGACAATCTGGAAGACAAAGGCCCCTTCGAAGATTCAGATTTTCTCCCTACTAGCTTCGAGAAATAAGATTCTCACTAAGGCTAATCTGTTGAAGCGAAATCACCCTCAAGTTACGGACGTGTTTTGCACATTTTGCACTACAGGTGAGGAAACTGCATCCCACCTGCTACTCGGATGCCCCTTCACTAGGCAAGTGTGGGACCATTTTGAAGGTAAGGGGGGTATCACATCTCACCCTCGGACACTACGAGGCCTTTGGAGTTTGTGGAGAAGGAGAAGAATTCCAGTGGGAATCAAAAAACCCTTGGATCTGCTGGTAATTGCTATCATCTGGGTTCTCTGGCTCGAGAGGAACAACCGCATATTCAAAGGTAAACCTGTAGGAGCGGAGCAACTTCGGCATTCGGTGTCCACGTTTTTCAAGACATGGATTATCCCATGGTATGATAAACTAGTGGAGGAGGTTCGAGATTTTTGTACCAGGATCTTGTCTTGATTTATTAATAATTTATGGTCGGGGTCTGCCAAACCCTCCCTCCTTTAGAAGGGGTTCTAAAAAAAAAAGAAGATCTGGTGACAAATTTATTGTATGGGTTCTATATATGAGAAAATCATTCAATAAACCCCTTTTGTTATGTTGGCATGTGACAAAGGTCAAAGCTATAATATACATAAAAAAAAAAGAGGAGAAAAATGATGAAAAACAGATGAGAAAAGAGACACATAACAACCCAAAAACGTGGGTGTCCATTTCAATTGAAGGGTGTAATGGAAGCTGCATCTAAATGGTCCCAGCAATCGATCAATAGTTCTCACAACCACTCTCTTACCCATAGGTTTCAAGGTCCTTATTTTATTGAAAAGCTCACAAAAGAAGAGATTAAACTCGTGAAAGAAATGTAATTAAGTGGGGTGAAGCCAAGAAAAAATGCTAAATATGGTTAAAGAGAGGGACAATAATGTAACAAGTGTCAAGATGGGTCGGATTGGGCCGGGTTGGGTCGGGTTGGGTCATGTTGGGTCGGGTTGACACGACCCATTTGGTAAACGGGTCAAGTCGGGTCAACCGGGTTATAAGTACAAACCCGAACCCGACCTATTAAATAAACGGGTTAATCGGGTAAACCTGTTTATGACCCGAACCCGTTTAGGCCAAACCCAAACCCGCTAACATCGGGTCGGGTTCGGGTCGGGTTGGCGGGTAGGGTCAAGGATTGCCACCCCTACTGAAAAGATTACTTATGAATGCAATTAATATAATTTTTTTATACTAAAAGCTTTCTTTGCCGATGACACATATCAAAAAATATATTGGCACAGTATAATGCATTTTTTATGGGCGAAAGAAACAAGTAGATGCTCGAACTGAGGAGGTGTATAATGCTCTGTTACAAGGTTTTGAGTTATAATTTATCAGTTTTGCAAAAGCTTTGAACTATGTCATAACTAATTGGTACGAATAAAGAATTGTTTGTAGAGGCAATGACCGATAAATGTATGCATTTTGGACCGCCGCCACCGTCGTCGGTGGGTAGGGGTGCACACAGTTCGGTTTGGACCGGTTCAGGAATGAACTAGCAACTGAACCGATCCCAACGGTTCTCAAATATTTGGAACCAGAACCGAACCGGACCGAACCATATAAAACCAGTTCAGATCAATTCGGTTCTCCGGTTCCACTAGTTTTCTATGCACCTCTAGAAGTAGCATAGGTCCATCATTGGAGCATATAGAAATAAAAAAAATATTAAAAAACCGAGAATACAACAAGCAATCCCGAAGCCAGATACATGATACTGTTGTGGAGATCAGTAGGGCCCGTTACATAATGACCCTACCTGCATCACCCGTATTACCCGAACCATGAATGCATTATGCATGTTCATGAACCGGTTCGGTTTGGTTCGGATAACTGGAACCCAGAACCGGGAACCGAACCGGTCCCTTATAGTTCTGTACTTTGGAAACCAGAACCAAATCAATCCTGCTAGAAACCAAACCAAACCGTATGGTTCGGATCGGTTGACAGGTTCCACCGGTTTTCTGTGCATCCCTATCGGTGGGTCACCGACATAGCAGAGAGTGCCCGCTGAGAAAGTATTTGGGATCATCACAATTGAATCTTACCACTTAATGGTCCAGTTACATAAGATGTTGATGTTACAACACACTCATTCAAAGTTTTATTTGAGACGAGCACGTTGAAGATTCCCCTTACAGTGAATAGAGCGGGATACAAAGATTTGAGATAGGGGTAGCAATCCTTGACCCGACCCAAAGTTAGCGGGTTTGGGTTTGGCCTAAACGGGTTCGGGTCATAAACAGGTTGACCCAATTGACCCGTTTATTTAATGGGCTACTTATAACCTGATTGACCCGACTTGGCCCGTTTATCAAATGGGTTGTGTCAACCCGACCTGATCCGACCCGAACCAACGTGAGCCAACCCGTTGACCCGACCCAACCCGATCAAACTCGGCCCAATCCGACTTGTCTTGACCCAACCCGGCAGGTTTACATGGATTCTGTTGACCCAACCAAGCCAACCCAACCCGGCCCGTTTAGTAAACGAGTGGGGTTAAACTGGTCGGGTCAACCCATTTATTAGGCGGGTCAAGTTTGGGTTTAAGTTTTTGACTTGTTTATTAAACGGTCGGGTTGGGCATTTTGCCCTTATACCTATGTCCCGACCCGACCCGATCCGACCCGACCCATTGCCACCCCTAATTTGAGGTATGTGGTCCAAATGCTATTGCTTGTAAATGTATCGTTCACCCGCACATAAGGATTGCAATATGCGCATGAGATTACGTACGTTGTTTAAGTCAAAAAGGAAGATACATTGATATCCAAATATCCAAATGCGAGGTGAGAGATATGACATTTTATGTAAAGGACTTCGTTTAAAAATAGCATTTTTTTAAAATATTATTTTAATATATATATATATAATTTTTTTTTTTTCAAATGAGACCAATTGACAGCCACGCAGTGCGGCGCCACCGCAAAGCTCCCACCACATTGGTTGTCAATTTTTGCCTAGTCGTGAAAATCGGTATTTGAAATACCAGTTTCACTATAACCCTTATTCTCCTAACCTGTAATCAATAGTAGTAGATGATAATTTAAAACAAATTATAAAAAATTAAAATCGGTATTTCAAATACCGTTTTTAAGTATCAGTTGAAATAAATATTTTTTTTACAGATTGTTATGAAGACAGTGGTTTTGGAGGAAAAACTCCATATATTTTCTCTACCATCTCCTGCATTACATAAGACTACCTCTTTATATATAGAGGGAGAACGCACATCATTGTGTTACCACAGCCGAGGTGGGACTATAATACTAACACCCCCCCTCAAACTCACGGTGGGTCAACCACTAAGAGTTTGCGGATAAGAAACCAGAAACGAGGAGATGGATGACACTTCGTGAATAAGTCAGCAATCTGCTCCGTCGAATAGACATAAGGTAAAGAGATGGTCCCAGCCTCATACTACTCTCTGGAGAAATAGCAATCTAGTTCAATGTGCTTGGTCCGCTCATGAAACACCGGATTACTGACAATCTGAATAGCACTTTTGTTGTCACAATGAAGAGCAGTGGGACCCGAGGTATCAACACCAAGATCTCGAAGAAGATGACGGAGATGAACGATCTCCTTTGTAGCAGTGGCCATGGCACGAAACTCGGCCTCAGTACTAGAGAGAGAAACCACCTTCTGCTTCTTGCTCTTTCAGGAGATAAGAGAGTCACCAAGAAAAAGGCAGTAACCAGTAGTCGAGCGCCGAGTAGTTGGGTCCCCTGCCCAGTCGGCATCAGAGTATGCACGAAGAGCTAGAGAGGAGGATGATGAGAAGAAGAGCGACCGAGTGATAGTGCCACGAAGGTACCTAAGAGTCCGAAGAAAAGCAACGTAGTGAACAGAGTGAGGGGCATCCACAAACTGATTGAGAATACTGACAGCATGGACAATATCCGGTCTGGTGATGCAGAGATAGACGAGCTGACCAACTATCTCGCGGTACCGGGTAGGATCTGAGAGGGGCTCACCGTCAGTAGGGTGGAGTTTCACATGAAGTTCAAGAGGAGTGTCGACTGTACGACAATCAGATAGTGCAGCCCGAGCAAGAATGTCAGCTGTGTACTTCTGCTGAGAAAGCAGAATTCCCCTAGTGCTCCTAGCAACCTCCAGGCCAAGAAAATAACGCAGAGGACCCAGATCCTTCATCTGAAATTGGCTTCGAAGATGCTCCTGAAGGGAGGCTATGGCACGGGTGTCATCACCAGTAAGAATCATGTCATCGACATAGAGAAGGATGATGGCCCGGTCATAGGGGGAAGTCCGCACAAATATAGAATGGTCTTGAAAACTCTCTACAAAGCCAATTTCAGTAACTGCCCGACGGAAACGCTCAAACCAGGCACGAGAAGCATGTTTGAGGCCATAGATAGCTTGACGAAGACGACATACATGCTGAGGAGGTGTGCTGAGGCCCGGAGGAGGCTGCATATAGACAACCTCAGAGAGATCACCGTGAAGAAAAGCATTCTTCACATCCATCTGTAATAGGAGCCAACCCTTAGCCGCAGCAACAGCGAGAAGAGTCCGAATAGTGGTCATCTGAGCTACTGGAGCAAACGTCTCATCATAATCAATCCCATACTCCTGAGTGATACCGCGAGCAACAAGACGGACTTTGTACCGGTCAATAGAGCAATCTGGGCAATGCTTGATCTTGAAGACCCATTTGCAGCTGATGGGCGCGATACCAGGAGGTAGAGGCACAGCGTCCCATGTCTGAGTCTGCGCAAAAGCCTGAAACTCCTCAGCCATAGCCTGCTGCCATACAGGGTACTGCAATGCCTCTCTATAAGACCTAGGCTCTCTGTCTGTGTGAAGGGCAGTAAGGTAGGTAACAAACTGAGGCGAGTAGGAAGTGACAGCTGCAAAACCAAAGCGATCAGAGGAGTAGCCAAAGCGGTCGGGAGGGCGATGTTCGCGCTGGGGGTAGCGAGGAGGACTGTGAGGATCCGCATCCGGTAGAGGTAGGCTGCTCGAAGTGGATGGAGTACCAGAGGAGTCACTGACAGACGAAGACGGGACATGTGGAATGTCAGATGGAGGATAAGCAGACATAGGAGACGAGGGATCCGAAGGAGATGAAGAACTCAAGTGTGTAGCAGGGATGACGATGGGAGCAGGAGGTAAAGACTCAAGAGCAGGAGCAGGAGGAGGAGCGGAGAAAGGAGGAGAAGGTGAAAGAGAAGGAGGCATCTCAAGGAAGGAGAGATCCTGAGACGCAGGAGAGTAGTAAGGAACATGTTCAACAAAAGTGACATATCGAGAGATGCGAAGACGATGAGCTAGGGGGTTATAGCAACGATACCCCTTGTGCTCAGAACTGATGCCCAAGAGTACACACTTAGTGGACCTAGCTGACAGTTTGTTACGCTCATGAGAAGGAAGGAGGACAAAACATGTGCACCCAAAAGTACGCATGCAACATGCTGTAATCAGGAGTCGTGCCATAGAGACGCTCATGAGGCGAAACACCTGCGAGGATAGAGGAAGGGGTGATGTTAATAAGGTTGACAGAGGTCAAAATGACCTCTGCCCAGAAGGTGCGAGGAACGTACGAGGAGATAAGCTGAGCACGAGCTGTCTCAAGAATATGTCGATGCTTTTGTTCTGCAACACCGTTCTGCTCATGAGTATGAGGACATGATTGTTGGAAAAGAGTCCCATGAGACTGAAGGATAGACCGCATTGTTAAAGAGAGATATTCGCGGGCACAATCGGGCCTAAAAGGTTTAATACGGGCATGAAACTGAGTATGAACCATGTTGGTGAAGGTCTGATAGACGTCGGGAATGTCAGAACGCTGATGAAGGAGATACACCCATGTAAAACGAGAATAATTATCAATAAAGCTAACATAGTAAAAATAGCCATTCATAGAAGAAAGAGGTGCAGGACCCCAAATATCTTAGTGCACTAGATCAAACGGATTACAGACTGCGACAAACTGGTAGAAAAGGGGCTAGCAGAATGCTTAGCCAACTGACATCCTGTGCAAAAAGAAAGACGAGAGAATGAACCATGACCTAAAGCACCAGATTGGAAAAGACTTTTAAGTCGAGGTTCAGACACATGACCTAGCCTCCGATGCCACAGGTCGGCATCAGAAGAAACAACACTACAGACGACCGAAGGAGAGATAAGAGGTAAATGAAGATACTCCAGGTGATATAGGCCACCAACCCTACGAGCAGCACCAATCCTCTGTCCCGAGCGTAAATCCTGCACAACACAAAAAGAGGGAGAGAAAGCAACTGTCAGACCGGAATCACAAAGGCTGCTAATAGAAATCAGGTTCATGCGAAGCTGAGGAGCATGTAGAACAAATGGTAAAGAGAGAAAGCCCGAAGTGATGGACCCAGTCTGCGAGATGGCTAGAAGAGAGCCATCCGCAGTGTGGATCGGAGGAATGCGGTGGGCGGGAGAACATGTAGTAAGAATAGAGTGGTCAGGGGTCATATGGTGAGAGGCCCCAGAGTCCATAATCCAAGGTGCAAAGGTACCCGAGGTGGCAGAGAAGGTAGAGAGACCGGAGGGGGGCCCGAAAAGACCAGCAGTAGGCTGTAGAAGGAGCTGCTCAAGACGCATCTCGAGACGCTGAAGGCGATCCGTTGTAGTAGTTGCGGTAGAAGAGGGGGCAGGAATAGTAGTGCTAGCAACGGCAGCTGCAGGTAGATTACGGTGAGGTGGGCTTGCACGCTTCTCTGGGTGGAGAAGCCAACAGGAGTCAATCGTGTGCCTCGTCTTGCCACAGTGGGTGCATCTCTGAGTATCAGGCAGACCGGCGGGACGAGATCTATCCCTTAAAGGAGGAATTTTTGGGGGGTGAGTGGCCGCTAAAACCCCCTCAAAGCTAGAGGGTACAGGTGCCCTGCGTGCAGCCACGGTGCGCAGACGTGTCTCCTTGGCAAGAAGCTCAGTGATGATAGCATCGAGATGAGGAAGCGGATCTCGATGAATCAACTAACCCGCAAGAGGAGAGAACTCGGGACGAAGAGCCATCAGAAATTGGTAAAGTTGTCGCCGTTCCCGAAGAAGCTGTAACTCACGCCAGGAGGCACTGACTCTGGATACCTCCAACAGAGGGGGCTCCAAGGCCTAGAGCTCACGCCAATAGCCGCGCATAAGGCTATGAAACTGCTGAATGGTTTGCTCCCCCTGCTGAGCAGACTGGGCCTGAGATAAGAGCTGATACTCGTGGGTCCCGCTTTGTTCCACAAAGCACTTAGTAAGGTGGGCCCAGAGCTCTACCGCAGTAGAGAAAGTGACAAGATCTGCACGAAGAGAGCGATCGACCGAGGCAACTAGAAAGGCATGAACGCGGCGGTCACGAACACTCCAAGAGTCAGAGGCCACGGGATGAGAGGTTGCTGTAGAGGTTGCAGTAGGAGCAGGAGTTGAGCCATCGAGGTGACCATATAATGCACGGCCATCCAAAACACTCCGGACTGTAGCCGACCATGCAGTCCAATCCACGACTGTCACAAGAGGAAAGTCCGTAGAGACTGGGAGAAAATCCCTTGTTTGCTCGATAGGTGTCGCCGAGAACTAGGCTGAGGACACTCCAGAGGACTGATCAGAAAAGGCCATGAGTTACAGGGCGCAGCGCAGGTAGGAAGAGCAGTACGGGATAGGCACAGGTGCAGGATATGCACTGGTGCGGGATAGGCACTGGTACGGGATAGGAACAGATACGGGATACTCGTCCGGTGCGGAATAGGCACTGGTGCGGGATACTTGTCCGGTGCAGGATACGTGTCCGGTGCGGGATATTTGCACGGTGCGGGATAGCACCGTTCGGTTCGGACTCGGTGCGGGATACTCGGCCGGGCACGTGTTCGGCTCCGGTGCCCGGGGGGGGGGGGGGGGGCGCACGACTGGGCGCAGGCCGGGGGGCGGTGAGCGAGGTCGGTGCCGGAGACGGGCGCAGCGACCGGGCGCAGGGCGGGGGCCGGTGCCGGAACGTTGCACGGCCGGGACGTGGTCGGCTCCGGAGGGGAGCAGCGCCGGGGCCGGAGGGGAGCAGTGCCGGGGCGGGCGGGCGCAGCGCCGGAGGGGAGCAGCGCCGGGGAACGTCGCACGGCCGGGCGCAGCGCCGGGGAACGTCGCAGGGCGGGCGCAGCGCCGGAGGGGAGCAGCGCCGGGGCGGGC
Organism: Chamaelirium japonicum; assembly: GCA_947650365.1. NCBI lineage: Eukaryota > Viridiplantae > Streptophyta > Magnoliopsida > Liliales > Melanthiaceae > Chamaelirium > Chamaelirium japonicum. Next base: position 15,730,261 of record OX393558.1, read on the forward strand.
GGGCGCAGGGCCGTGGTCGGCTCCGGTGCCGGGGAACGTCGCTCGGCCGGGCCGGAGGGGAGCAGAGGTTTGGCAGCGGACGGAGCTCGAAGGGAGAGAGAGAGAGAGGAAGAGAGAGAGAGAGAGAGATATGAGCACGGGTTAAGAACCCGGCTCTGATACCATGTTACGAAGACAGTGGTTTTGGAGGAAAAACTCCATATATTTTCTCTACCATCTCCTGCATTACATAAGACTACCTCTCTATATATAGAGGGAGAACGCACATCATTGTGTTACCACAACCGAGGTGGGACTATAATACTAACACAGATAAATTGAAATCGGTATTTGAAATATCAATTTTTTGCAAAGACAATATGAGGCCACCTTTACTACACTTGGTGCTCTGTATGATGTGAATCTTTCACTTCGTGTGGCCTCCACCATTTCCACCATCCACATGTGTGGGTGTTGCAATCAACTGAAACATTATTAGGCATGTGAAAACCGGTATTTCACATACCGAGCTCAACCAAAAGTAAATCTATATGAAAATCGATATTTCAAATGCCGATTTGAATTAAACATTTAAAAAAGGTATTTGAAATACCGATTTCAATTTTTTTTATATTTTTTTGATTATCATCTGCTACTGTTAATTACGGGTTTCGACTAAAGGTTATAATGAAACCTTCAAATACCGATTTTCATGGCTAGAAGAAAAAAAAGAAAAACGTGATAGCCGACTGATCGTTTTTTATCACACCGGTATCTTTGCCGGTTGTGTTGTAGCTATAGGGCTAGGTACCGGTATAGTCCTCAGGGACTGTGTAATGGTTAACTAGATTCAGGTAATAGTAGGGTTTCATTTTAGAGGAAGAGATTTAATTTTGGATTATTAAACTAAATAAAATAACAATTAAAGAAAGCTAAATGATGATTAGATTAAACTAAATATCAATTGGAGATGATCTTGGGCGGTGAATCCACCACTAGTCATATAGTATTATCTTGTGCTGATTAGGGTTATTCGTATTTGATCGAATGATTGATTCGTTATGACAAATCTCAAAAAAGACCCTATGATGCGCAACGACATGGACCATTTGTAGTTAACACGACCCGTCCTCCTAGGCACGGACTGTCTACCTTAAGCATAACCAATCTCAGGGATACATCATAGGTGCAATGATTATATATAGTCTTACTAACGCTCGCATGGCATGAATCGTCTTCGATAGGCACGATCCATTCTCCTGGGCACGGATCGTCTTCCCTTGGTACACGCATATCTTGTGCGACGATATGCCATGAAGAAGAATATCATGCAATTTAAGATCTAACTGAATATTCTTAAAAATAACTTTTTTCATCAATTTATTCAACAAAATCAACCAACACAAATAAACGAATATAATATTACATGCATAATCCAAGTCAAATACATAAATCCTAATTGAAACACAAAATAAAACAACATAAATTAGGGTTTCAACAATACCCTAGATGTTACTTTAGCCGAGCATGATGACGACGGTAAAGAAACTCCGTGACGTAGCCATGGATGCAAGCTTTGCTCTCCGCGACGGCTACCGCACTCCAAAAGATGTGTTTGACGATCCCAAAACACCTATTTATAAGGTGGGGGTCATCCTAGGGTTTCCCCATTTGAATCCCATCAAAATAGGCAAGAGATTGGGCTCATGTTGCTGATTCGGTGGCCCAAGTCCGATCGATTGGGCTGACTTGCACTGTTTGTTGTTTTCAGCCCTGCGGTGCTGACTTGTTTTGGCCATAATTTTTGACTCGGTTGTTGAAATTAGATGTTTTTGAGCTTATTTCGAAGTTCTTGACGAATCCGATCTTTCTATCGCATCCTCTCATCCATCCAAAGATTCAAAATCAGCAACAAGATAACTTTATCTCTTTGCGTCTTCATAACTGCTTTGTTTGGACCGTTTTATGTATAATGGCTTGATTTTCTATAAGTTACGCAAACACACATCGGAGCACTAATAATGGTATGAAAGAGGGCAAAAAAGCATAGGTTTAGGGGAGTAAATATGGTGCATTTACACACGGATCAGTGACGTCGCAGATGCTTTGCGACGCCGCCCTGCCACGTGGCTGTTAGTTTGCCACTTTTGAAATTATTTTTCACAGATGGCTATTAAGATAATTTTTTTAAAATGTTATTTTATAAAAAACCATCCGGTGTTTTTTTTTAAATAGCATTTAAAAAATATTATCTTAATATCCATCGTTAAAAAAATAATTCCAAAAGTGGCCAACTGCAGTCAAGTGACGGGGAGGCAGTGCAAAGCACCCGCCACATTGACTATCAGATTTATTTTTACCTGGTTGTCAAAGTTGGCATTTAAAATACCATTTGAATTATAACCCTTAATCCCCACCTTTAATCAACAGCATCGATACGGATTAAAAAGATACAAAAAACACTAAAATCGGTATTTCAAATATCGTTTTGGAAATCGATTGAAATACCGATTTAACACATGTGACTGTTCCTTTGGCTTAACGTAAAGTTTCAAATACCATGTGAAAATCGGTATTCCAAATACCGATTTCAAAAATGGTAATTGAAATAGCGATTTTTCACACATGTGGCTTTCCCTTTGGCTTAACCTGGATAAAAACCCAAGTGTCAAATGCCATGTAAAAATCGATATATTTGAAATACTGATTTCAAAAATAATATTTGAAATATTGATTCTAGTATTTTGTTTGTATTTTTTTAAACATTCTCATCGACACTGTTGATTACGGTTGAGCATTAAGGCTCATAATAAAAACAATATTTCCTTTTCAAATATTTTTTTTCAAATACCGATTTCGATGGCCAGGTGGAAAAAAAAAATGGTTGTTGACGTGGTGGGTGCTTTGTGGCGCTGCCCGGCTGTTAGTCGACCACTTTTAAATTATTTTTCACAGATGGCTATTATGATAATTATATATTTTTTAAGTACTATTTAAAAACAAACCCTAATAGTAAAGTTCGGGCACTGTACTTAAGTAATTGTGGGACTTAGTGATAGCTCCTTAACGAAGGTATCAACTCGCAATAAGGCCTCCTACAAGTCCTGTATTGCAATGGCTCCCTCCCGAAATCCCGCAGAACCAATTAGGTAAAAAGGACAATAGCACCCAGCCCAAGTTCATTAAATTTATATTTCTTGCCATCAACTTAAACGAACAATTTTTTGCATGAAAATTAATTGAAATCACTCCAGATTGCAGATTTAAAACCATAAAACAAATTTAAATTTTTTTTGGGACTCAGTGAACCATCCCTGGTAAAGAGATTGATTAAGCTAAAGGACTTTGACATACTGTGGATGAAAATGCCCTCCATAATAACTCAAATTTTCTTTTTCAATGCCACAAAACCAGTGAACCGGCGAATTGCTTGATGCCGCCGGAGCGAACCTAAGCCTAACACTAAACCCAAGATCTATGGGCCATGGGATGAACCCTAGACCTAGGATCTACTGAACCCTAACCATACCCACTCGTCTCCATTGCTCGTCGCTGCCACCCCAGCTCCAGCTCGAGGTATGTTGGATCAGTGACCGGGGCGACGACGAGTGAACAGGTCGTACTCGAGAGAGTTGGGAGAAGAGAGCAGAGGAGGGTAATTTTGGGTTTATGACAAAAATCAGGGAGCTTAGGCTAAACAAAACTTAAGTGGGTCCTATTTACGAGAACGATATGTTTTCAGGGACATTCACACATTAACCCATTTTTGTTCTATATATTTTTATTAATTTTTTTTTAGTCTGTCAACCGATCATATAGTTACTTTTTTTTACCTAATTGTTACTCTTTATGTGCGAGATAGATTCAGCTTGGTTTCACATTGTTTAAAGCATTTTTTATCACAAAAAAAATCATATTGTGACAAGATGAACAAAAATACATCTACAATCAATCGACAATTAAGGTATTTAACCATATCAAATTGCTACTCTTTGCTAACGGATTGTTACTCTTTACCAATTATTACTTTTTTGCTACGATTGTTACACTTTATATGTTGGGCTAAAATCATCATTTTAAAAGTTTTGTTATTACATCTGCGTGGTAGAAGGAACCCGCGTTAGTCAAAGCTAACATATTTTTGCTCTTTACCAATTGTTACTCTTTAGCTACGAGAATAATTTCAAAATTTTGTTATCACATGTGTGTGGAAGAAGGAGCTCGTGTTAGGCAAAGTCCAACAATAGGGGCTTAACGAGAAAAGTTCAAACTTTATATACCCTTAATGTTAAATGGAAATCTTTTTAAGGAGCTAACGTTAATAAACCCTAATAGAATTTGTGCAATACGGACAAAGTTGGTGGTGCTAGACGACGTGGGTTTAAATATAGGGTTATTTTGACTTTGCCCCCCAAATTTTGCCTTGAATTAGACTTTACACCCCATATTTTAATTAATTAGACTTTACCCCCCAAAACTAACTATTCCGTCAGCTCACCTTCAAAACTTTATTTCTTCTCCGTCAGCTCACCCTAAGAGAAAGGGTGAGCTGACGAAACAGTTAGTTTTGGGGGTAAAGTCTAATTAATAAAAATATGGTGGTAAAGTCTAATTCAAGACAAAATTTAGGGGGCAAAGTCAAAATAACCCTTAAATATAAAAGAATTTTTTTTTCATACCCCAAAAATATGTAATTAGCCCCCGTCTCTCCATCGTTTCTCAATAACTTACTTAACAAAGTTTTAATACCAACTATACCCTTTTTCTTTTGTACCCCAAATCCCAACTAAACATAAACTTTTGGTTGTGACATCATCAGCACGGCAACAATAACAGCAACAGTAACAAGGGTCATCGGCAACCAACTGCATGGGGTTTATTTAAGAAGGGTGTTTAAGAGTGCATATAATTGGGATATATTTAAAGGGGTAGGTGTTTAATTGGGGTATAATCAAGATGGGACAGGCCATTTAACTTTGGTATATTGAAGGTGGGGTGTAAGGGGTATTTTTGGGATAGGAAAGGGTATGAAAAAAAAAATAAAAAAAGAGGCTGTATTCAAGTTTGATGGAAATGGGGGCTAATTACAGATTTTTGGGGTATGAATAAAATTTTCCAATATAAAACTTCCTTATTATAAAAGGGTTATTTTGACTTTGCCCCCCAAATTTGCCTTGAATTAGATTTTACCCCCCACATTTTATTAATTAGACTTTACCCCCCAAAACTAACTGTTCCGTCAGCTCACCATCTAAGAGACAGGGTGAGCTGACCCAAAAGAAATAAAGTTTTTGGGGGGTGAGCTGACGGAACAGTTGGTTTTGGGGGGTAAAGTCTAATTAATGAAACATGGGGTGTAAAGTCTAATTCAAGGCAAAAATTGGGGGGCAAAGTCAAAATAACCCATTATAAAACTTTAGAAAGCAGGCCATGCACTACTCGCTCACAGCGGGCGCTCGCTATAGAACGATTCAGATCTCAATGGAAGGGGAGCCATTGCCATCGCAACCGTTTTTATAGTTCTCCAACTCTCTCTCTAACAAAAAACTCTCTCTCTCTCTCTCTCTCTCTCTCTCTCTCTCTCTCTCTCTCTCTCGCTCTCGCTCTCATCTCGCAGATCTCTCCATCGCCGGATTCCATTTCCCGGTCGGGTCTCTGCTCGGCGATCCGATCGCTTGGGCGTTCTCGCCGTCGAAATGGCGACCATGGAGAGCCTGATCGGCCTGGTCAACCGGATACAGAGGGCCTGCACCGTCCTGGGGGACCACGGCGGCGAGGGCTCGTCCCTGTGGGAAGCCCTCCCCTCCGTCGCCGTCGTCGGCGGCCAGGTCCGATCCCGACCCCTCGATCCATCTCCCCCCTCCTTTGCCCATTCTCTTCTTTTCCGTAACCAGCTTTCTCCAATCTCAGAGCTCGGGGAAATCATCGGTGCTGGAGAGCATCGTCGGGAGGGATTTCCTCCCTCGTGGATCCGGTAATGTCAGGCTGGATCTACATTTCCTTTTCCTCCTCCCCCCCCCCCCCCCACCCACCCACCCACCCACCCATACTTCTCTCATGGTATATCGATCTGGGATTTGTGCTAGGTATCGTGACGAGGAGGCCGTTAGTGCTGCAGCTTCACAAGACGGAGCAGGGGCAGGCAGAGTACGGGGAGTTCCTCCATTGCCCAAAGAAGAGGTTTAATGATTTTGGTGAGATTTCCCTTCACTTATATTTTTGGTAGGGTTTACCGATTATCTGCCTAATTTATTTGATTGTTGCACGTAATTAGCAAAAAAAATATTTTTTGAAAAGGAAGTAATTAGCACATTTATGTGTGAGGATTTCGACTACCTTGGCGCGATTGGAGTTTGAACAAATATATGTGAATGGCTCTGTGTCCAAATCCTGAGATTGCACATGCCAAAGAAGTACTCAACAGTTGATGCCTATTTCTTGACTTTATTACGTAGAAAGAAAACAAGAGAGACTAAATAGGAAGCGAGATTGAGAGAGAGAAGTGATAGAATACTCGGTACACTTCAAACCATTGGGCTGCTACTCTTTATATAGAGAGCATCTGTAAACTACACAAGAGTATCCTACTCACCAGTGTTATCATACCCGGACCGGACGTTGACCTGGTCTGGGGCCTAGGTCACGGGTCTCTAGTTCAACTGTCGGGTCAATTGGTTGAGCCGGTGATACTAGACCCTGAGCTATTGAATATTTCTCTCTTCTTCCCCTCTCTGAAAATGCCTATGCCCTATCTGAATCCTTTGCTCTAAAACCCAACCAAAATACTTTCCTAACAAGCCTACCAATAGCCCAAGAGTGAACTTCATCCAATAGTAGCATCCTCACAAAACGATAAATGCTGAATTCTACTGTCATATGACTCATACCTCAAGCTGAACCAAAATCTCCATCGTCATAATCCTATAACCCGTAGTAACTAGTAAGAGTGAGAATTTTTAAAATTTTGTGGGACCCCCTCTTCCGTTCTACATGAAAGTACCTCCGGAAGAAGGTAATCTTGAAACAAAAATCATGAAGAGCCAAAATTTAACCTGTATGTACTTATTAACCTAAAGTACACCGATATCTTAATCTGATATTGATTAAAGCAATTGGTGGATGTTATGATGAATTGATTTCAAGTACTTTTTTCAAGTCTGTTAAATGATGATCATATGTAACTTCTCTAATAGATGTGGTTGGTTTTTGCTACTCGCTAATAATAATGTTGGAAGCAAGGTTGTCATATCGTGTATCGTATCGTGTATCGTTTTTCCTATTTTGTGTATCGTGTATCGTAACGTATCGTGTATCGTAAGATACGGTTAAATTTATATTTTATACATATATATATATAATAAATATAGAAAGTACATACTAGAATATTAAATATGAAAAGTCAAGTAGAAGAGTAAGACATTCCCTATAATTTCACATCAAACATAACATTGGCCTATACAAAAAATATGATGTATATATTTATATAAAAAAGAAATCATATATAAGTATTATCTATGACCTATCAATATATTGTTCTCAAAATATTCGAATGGTCAATGAAGACAAAACAAAAACTCAAAAAGTAGGAAGATCTTATTTTTCAATCTCCACCGCATCTACATCATCAATTTGATCATCAACAATAGATAATTTATCACCACTTGCTTCTTTATCTTTCTCTAATATCTCTTGCACCTCTTATTTATTTTCATTCTCATCCTCATTGTCTTATTCAAAGTCATCCACTTCTTTCCTTTAGCCTTACTTTATGAACATAGATCCATTAGCCCTCTACTAAGAAGTACCACATATATATATATATATATATATATATATATATATATATATATAGGTAGAAATGGAATCCTATAACTATTGAAATTAGCAAAGTTGTAGATATTTGGTGTTCCAAGCTCTAGAAAAATTTTAAAAACAAATGGCATTGGAATCCGACAACTCTAGAGAAAGATTTGTAAAACACCTATAAATTTCTAAAAAACAATTAGTATCACTTCACTCTAAGTTAGAAAATATTCCTAAGTATTTTTTTAACGCTAAGAGACCTATATAGTCCTTTGGGAAATTAAGAGAAAAAAATTCATTTTAAAAGTTTCAAAAAAAAAAAAAAACAAACAAAAAAACATGTTTTCACCGTATCGGACCGTATCGTGTATCGTATTGTATCGTAGCGTATCGTATAGTGTATCGTACGATACAGGAGAAAAACGATACGTAAACCCGATACGTATCGTTTTTCTCCTGTATCGTATCGTATCGTACGATACGTATCGTGTATCGTACGATACTAACAACACTGGTTGGAAGCATTTACTAGAACTTTCTATCAGTTTTTTCCTTCTATTCAAAATTATATACTTGTTAGTCTTTTGGTATTCATTTGTACTTTTTACATGGCCAGCTGCTATCAGGAAGGAGATTCAGGATGAAACTGATCGTTTAACTGGAAAATCAAAGCACATATCTAATATTCCAATCCATTTGAGCGTTTACTCTCCACATGGTCAGTATATAAATATGCTGTTATATATGTTCAGGTTCCTATACTATTAATTAATTTAATCTGATGGCTGAGTGATGCAAATAACTGATGCTTTGTAAGAAATTGCATAAAGCAAATAATTTATACATAATTATGCTAGAATAGACACTGACACATTGATACCGGCGTACCGCTGTAACTTGTTAGACATATTTTTATAGATGAGTGTGTATACTCCATACTACTGTGTTTCAGCCTCAGATCATGTAACTGACATAACTGTATTTATTCCGCCCCATGGCCTTTAATGAGAGCAAGTTCATTCTCTCCAAACTCTAGCTTCTCTCTGTCTCCCCTTTGGTTGTAACAGGGTATCAGAGCTCTGATCCCGAACCACTTTCTTCCTCAACTGTGCCCTGAACCTGAGCTCGACCTTGATGCCGGCCTACTGACCCTGCACCAGTCCTCCCCTATCCTCCGGTCCTCACTGTGCTGACTGGTGCATTTCGGATCTCTGCGATCACCCTGCACCGTGGATCTCTGCGACATCCACGCCCATACCAGCGATCAACCTCCCGTGCCTACTCTTCAGGGCTTGCACAATAAGCCTATAAGCACTGTGTATGTGCTGTCTGCGCAGTGGATCTGATCGCAATGGTGATTGGCGGCAGGGCTTGCGGGAAATCAGGTGTGGGTTGGAGGATCAAATGGTTCACGCGCTTTGTGCATTTAGCTCATAACGCGTGCGCATGCATGCATGTGTGTGTGTGTGTGTGTGTGCGCGCGTGTGTGACATCCTCTTTCTTTGAAATCTTTTCTCATCCTGGAGTTCATAGATATTTTTCATTCTAGTTGATCCACTGCAATTTTCTTTATTCATGAAACAACACCAACAATAAAGGAAACTTTCTTTGTAATTTGTTATCTTGCTCCCTATTATTATTAATAATATAGCTTGGGGTATGGCTTAACCCCATCCTCTTCTCCTTGGAGAGGAATTGCTCAAAAAAAAAAAAACAATAAAGGAAACTATCTTACTCTCTTGTATCATTGCATCATATTTTTTTGGCAGATGTTCACAATGTGCTTTTGCTGGTGAATCAATTAACAGATATAAATTCACCATCAGAAATAGGTTATATTATACCTTAAATAAGACTTCACCTGGAGAAGGACCATTGTATGTGAAGATTCTGAATTCACCCTTGAATCTAAGATGGAATGTCATTTATCATATATAAGCAGAAACTTCACTCCATCTCTTTGGATCATTAGAGAAAACTCATTCTTGGGTTTGTATATTAATAGAGCACTGATGTACATGAGGTGTAAGGAAGAAGAACATATTCCATCCGAGACAGATGTTGAGATCACCATTTAGGATAAATAGTATTACTTTCTTATAGTTGCATTAACTGTAAGTATGCCTGAAATCTCTTAAAAACCTTAAGAACATTTCAGGCAACATGTGCAGGAGCCATCCACCTGTAATGTTCAGAAGTATTTTATTTTATCTTTATAGTTGCTCAAATAACTACTCGTCGAATAGTGGTATTGAAAACAGTTGGAATGCTGCTACACTTTACTCAATTAGTTTCTGTTATAATTTTTGCTGATATTACTACCTATATGATCACTTTGTTTTATAAGCCAAATGGGTTGCTTCCTGAAAGATAAACTTATTCACTACATTGCTATAATTACCGAAAGATAAACATATACACTGCATTATTATTCCTGAAACATAAACTTATTTGCTACATTGTTGTTCCTGAAAGATAAACTTATTCACTACCTTGTTTTAGTTTCTGTTTTAATCCTTGCTGGTATTACCACCTATATGGTCACTTTTTTTATAAGCCAAATGTGTTGCTTCCTGAACGATAAACTTGCTCACTGCATTGTTGTACATGGCAGTTGTGAACTTAACACTCATAGATCTTCCTGGGATGACAAAGGTTGCTGTAGGTAATTTGTTAAAGTGCACATGGTTTATAAATTTCCTTATTTGTGCAAATGATGCTTTTGCTACTGCCATTACTGGTAAGTTTGGCCTATGCAGAGGGACAGCCTGACTCAATTGTCGAAGATATTGACAATATGGTGCGGACATATGTTGCAAAGGTATGAGCATATCTTTCTCTCGTCATATGGATTTCTTTTAGCATGGGAAGTGCAGAGTACTTATATGATTTTGTATACAACAAATATTTTTCATCATCACCATCATCAGCCTAGACTTACCCACTAAGGTGGACAACTGTGAAACATAATGCTAATTAAGATCTCCACAAACAGATTGACAAAAAAATTTATGACCGGATGTCAACCTAAAGTCAATCTCTAATATTTGTGCTGAAAACCGGTCCGAGACAACTTGGCAAGAAAGGGGTCTTCTGACTCCTCGATGAATCAGACTTTCAAGCAAGTTATTCCAACAATCGAGAAGGCATGAACCAGAGAAAGAATGAGAGAAAAAGGTTTAAATTAGCACTTCTTAAAGTAAAATTAGCTATGCAGATTTTTTTAGTCAAATCTGATGTCAATTATGGTGGAATCCTCCTTATATTGGGAAAAAATTACAATACTTCAGTAGCGTACTCCTACACTCAAGAGGAATACCAATCCTACATTTATATTCACCATCCTTTTTTTTAGCAATAAAATTGCTATTTTTAATAATAAAGATAGAAAAAGTAGAGAAGTAATTACTTTAGTCGTGACGTTGTATGGTTGTAAAGGAATCTCGGAAATCAAGAAATATTGGTTTTTGTGGGAGAAAAAACCATGCAACACAAGGAAATGGAAAAAACTATTCCCTACCGGTGAGGGATCTACATCCCTCTCTCCCACGGGGTCCACAATGTGAAGGGATTGAACTCCTCTTTTCCATGGGGACTAGGAATTGGTGCCACTTCCCGTTGTTGCCAACCAATCCAATTTTAAATAGGATATTTTTTCCTCATTAATGTTGATCTTTATTCATAACTAGCCCCTAGGGCTGTAGAGGGGCCGGGCTAGAGGCTAGAGCTAGGTGAAGGTGGGACTAACCTCTTATTCTAAGGGGTAGGCCCTAGCCCTTAAGGGCATGTTGGGGTTAAGCCTATGCCCGGCCTTTTAAGGTCCATGGCTAGGCTTGGCCATAATAAAGAGAGATCAACTAACAGAAAACATTTGAGATTACAAAGTAAACAAATATTAACTAGCACTAGCAGAGAACTAACAAATAATAACTAACAGATCACATATCAAAGATCAATTGAGCGAATATTAAGTAGTACTAATATAGAATTAACAAATTTTAACTAACAAATCATATACGTGAACAAATTTTAACTAGTACTAACAAACAACTAACAAGTACTAGCTAATAGAGAACTAAAAGAAACTAACAAATAGTAACTAGTAGACTAAGAAAAAAATTAACAACTTGAGAAAAAAACAAATATTAAGTTATTAGCTAACATACTGACGATTAGACTCGTCTTGAATACCACATGCAGATACTAAATAGGTTAACTAGCACTATCATAGAAGTAACAAATTTGAAATAACTATCAAACAAATATTATCTATTAACTAGCAAGAAGTAACAAAAAATTAAGAAAATCAGAGGGGTAAGAATGTGTCAATATGGCCTTTGGAAGAGTCGAAGAGATGACGATGACGACCGATCACAAGACTACATGATTGCGCTAGCGATGGCCAGGCCCCTTGACAGCCCTATGGTGAGTCAAGGAGAGAGAATACTATGTCTAGGCCCCTTGACAGCCCTAGCATAGACCGAGGAGAGGGACTTTGTTGGCCCTAAGAGAAATTGCAAGAGATTAGAGTGTGAGAGGGATGAGTCGAGAGAGATCAAAGAGCCGAGGAGAGCGATGGGAGAGAATATGAGAGAAATAGATGAGAGTCGAGAGATCCGATTGAGGGACATGGAGGTGACATTGGTGACGAGGGTCAAGACCGTTGGCCAAGAGAGAGTGAGATCGAGAAAGATCTAAATGAGAGTGAGAGAGATGAGATTCGATAGAGATAATAGATCCGAGAGAGGGCCAAGGAGGTGGTGAGGTGTGGTGGCGAGGTGATTGATCGAAAGAGAGTGAGATGAGATTCAAGAGGCAAGAGAGAAGTGATGCAGTGGTGAGTGGATAAGGGTCAATTGAATAGGGTTAGGGTTTTTTGGTGACACCTTATGTCCTAAGTAGAGTGGAGGTTCCAAATTTCTAAGCTAACACTAAATCAAAAGAAGGGCTGGGCCTAGTGGAACCATGGAGCTTTGGCCCGACCTTTGTATAATAAGAAGGGCCTGACTGGGTCGAGTGTGTGCGAGCTTTCAAAGGACAAGGTGTTCAAAGTGCTTTTGGGGGTCAAGTCGGTTCGGGTGCCCTTTTAAAGGGTCAAATTGACATCCCTACTAGCTCCTACCCATAAGTTCAATAAATCTCACTTTTGACCAAATGACAAATGTTGGTGCCCCGAGCATCAACTGCTCAACCTCCAACAAGTAGCGTGACGGAACCCACGTGCTGCTCACTGGCACCCCCGAACAATCCCCCCACCATGCGAGCTCACCCTTCATCCCGAGGGCACTGTCTCCGCATCAAGAGCTCGTCTCGCATTCGGAAGTTGTCGGTGGAACCTGTGGGAGACCTGAAAAAGCTAAAAAGGAGATTGACGAAGTCACGTTCACACTTCTTTTGCCTGAGCTCGTCCCTAGAGGTTGTAGACTAACTTCCGTTGCCTAAGGATCACTCCTCTCTCTGCCTCTCCCGCATCCTCCCGGCATCTCGAATCACGCGAGCTGCTCGGCCCCCACCACAAGCACGCGTGCAACGGTATCAACACAACGCCCACCGAGGGATTGTTAGGGGAACGACAAGCAAACACAGCTAGGGCTTCTGGGATGAAGGCAACCTGATCTCCGTGATGAGCTTGCTTGTGATGACGTTAGCATGACATCAACATGGAGCTCGTCCGGATGACAGTCGCTCAACCTCCGTGACGAGCTCGCTCATGATGACGTCAACATGACATCACTAGGGAGCTCGTTCGGATGACAGCCACTCAACCTCCGCGACAAGCTCGCTCGCGATACCATCAGCTCGGCCTCTAGCATTCAGGACAGGCTTGAGAGTGATTGTCTTCAGCTTAATCGTCAGCTCGAGCTCGCCCGAAACAACGCCTGTGGGGAGCTGATTAGTATGACAGTTGGTAGATCGCACCCCCGGCACGTGGAAAGGGGACAATAGCCCTACCTCCCCCGCAAGATGACAAGCGACTTAGTCGATTCTCGAGAGGCGGTAGGTCATGCTCCAATCCGATGCGGTCACCTGGCAACCATATGGGTGAGCAGATTATGCTCCAACCAGATGCGGCCACTTGGCGATCAAATGGGCAAGCTCGCCCTGCACCAACCTAATGCAACCACTTGGCGACCATATGAGTGAGCGAGCTTTGCTCTAACCCGATGCGGCCATCTGACAACCACATGGGTGAGCTTGCTCTGATTTTCTTAGAGGCCACTATTTGATGAAGGCATGTGGGTGAACGTGCGCCGACTCCACCGCCTTTCTTCAAACAACAAACATGACCCATAACATTGAAAATATTGTAAAAGAATCCAAAAAATTTTAGAAAATAAGACAACCCTTTTATCTTAGATGTTTAGTTAAGCTGCTACTAATAGCCTTCCATAAACTAGTTTCTACTTGATTATAGGCAAATTAATTATCTAATAATGCTGATCCATCAATTAAAAAAGTTCAGAATCCTCTACAACACACATGTACATAATTTAAATTAAAAAGTAGGTGCTTGCTAAGATGACGATGCTTGAAGCGGTGTAAGTATAGCTTTCACAAGGCATGTTCCACAAGGCACGATTAATAACCATGAATTTCTCCGGATTTGTTAAGTTTTGATAAATTCTGCTAAGAATAAGGGGTTTGAAATAACGATAGGTTATGATGTCAAGAATAAACGAACAAGAAGTAAGACGAAGGGTAAACTGAAATCTACCAGTAAAGAGAAGTAATAAGATCGCCCGAATCAATCAAATTATTTAGAGATTGAAGTGGCGCGAAGGGGATAGAAACGATAACTAAGAAGAAGATTAGAAGGAGGATGATCACCAACACCCACTCGATGAGGGGAGAAATGTACAAATGGAAAACAAACCTAATGGGTCAATTCTTTTCACTCTTTTAACTCCTTTTCAATGGTGAGATGGGGTCCCTATTTATAGGGTTTTAAGAGGTATTTGGGGAAGATGAGAATTTATGGAGATTTATGAGAAGGGATGAACCTAGGGAATTGAGAGGGATTTATGAGAGGGGGGATTGAATGGAAGAAGGGGATGCACTTCCTATTAAATGGGTCTTGGTATAGTACAAGGATTAATGAGAGGTTCATTGAAGGAAGAGGTTTGGGAAAGGTTAAATGAACCTCGAGAATGGGAGGATGAGAGGCTTCAATGAATCTCGAGAGGGGAAGGATTATGAAAGGGGGATGTATGGGAGGTTTCAATGAATCTCAAGAGGGCAATGGACTTGAGGATTTATGATGGATGAAGAAGAGAGAAAAAGGGGGAAAAATCACATAGATTGAGGCAGAGTTACTGTTTACCCGTATCGATGACTCGGAATGGGATTGGGTTTGAAGCTTGGGTCGAGTATGAAGAGCTATTGGTTTTGATTGTGGGTTTAGGCTTTGAAGGTGGACTTGGTTATTCTTGGGTTCGACCATCCTGGCCTAGCTAGCGACCCACTTATTTTATTTATAAATAATTTGTTGATGGGACATCTTCCACACCTAGGCAATTACAAAAGACTGGATCAGAGGCAATCATTTCGAAGCAAACAGAGAGAGTAAACATAAAAAAAATACATTTGCATATATTTAATAAAATAGATCGAAATTGCAGCAATCACCTACGAAGAGACCTAGAAAGTCTGTTGGTAGTTAGGGATACCTATTTGTTTGGTTACACAGTTAAGCCCATGCAATTAGGGAGCAACCCTTACATTTTTCGTTGGAATAGGAAAGAGTCAAAAGTAAGATGGTTGAAGACAGGATTAAAAGGGATTTCGTTCATCTTTGTGGCACAAATTATAATCCAAAGAGATAAATTAATACAACATTCCATCCAAAAAAATTTATATATCGCAATCTTTTGATGTTCCTAACCTTCGTACTATTCAATTGCCATTTTTTGTTATTTGAAGATCTTATAAGAAGAGTTTTTTATTTGCTTATCGTCATACTAGAATGAATTAGAGAATTTTTGAATGTCATGGACTCATGGTGTAAGAAGAGTTATTTCTTTGCTTACCATGATATTTCTTGGAATCAGTTAATTTTACGATATCATGGCTGCTTGCTATATTTCTTTGATGCTTAATTTTTTTTTTCCTGATTTGTAGCCCAATTGCATCATATTGGCTATATCTCCTGCTAATCAAGATATTGCTACTTCAGATGCTATAAAGCTTGCAAGGGAAGTTGATCCTTCAGGTAGTCGAATTGTTTTTTTTTTTACTTTGCGATAGCATTATAACATGTTATGCTTGGATTATCAAGGAATGCAATAGTTATGTCTTCTATAAATATTCTCAAAAATACTGTTGATATTAAATACATATATATTGCCTGTCTTTTTCTTTCTAGGTGAGAGAACATTTGGAGTTCTAACAAAGCTTGATCTGATGGATAAGGGTACCAATGCTCTGGATGTAGGTTGTTTTACTTGTTTCAGTATTGGTGGGTTTTTCATGTGTGGGAGCATTATTAATGATCTTAGAAGTTTGCGATTTCCTTGTGTTGTACTAGGTACTTGAAGGAAGAGCATACCGTTTACAACATCCTTGGGTTGGAATTGTCAATCGCTCACAAGCTGATATTAACAAGAATGTTGACATGATTGCTGCTAGACGTAGAGAGCAGGAGTACTTTGCAACTAGCCCTGATTATGGACATTTGGGACATAAAATGGGTTCAGAATATCTAGCAAAGCTTCTATCTAAGGTAAAATTTTCTTTCTTATTTTGGATTTTTAATTTAACTTTTCATATTGGATTGGAAGTAGTTGAATCTTAGACGCTCTCATTACTATTTTCTGGTCCAGCATTTGGAAGCTGTAATCAGAGCACGAATACCAAGTATAGTAGCTCTTATAAATAAAACAATTGATGAGCTTGAGGCAGAGTTGGATCGGCTTGGAAGACCTATCGGAGTTGATGCTGGGGTAATATTAAGAACATCATAGTTAGCAGCTTGTGTAGTATGATTATATTAACTCAGTTCCGGTGATTTATACCTGCAGGCCCAACTTTACACTATATTAGAAATGTGTCGTGCATTTGACCGCGTCTTCAAAGAGCATCTTGATGGAGGGTATATATGACCTTTTTTTTTGTCTTGATTAGTAGCTTAAACGTCAAATGATTTTATTTTGATCCCAAATCTAGTACCGACACTTGCATGATGCGTGAAGAGGACAAGTTGTTTAAACTTGCATAGATACCTTTGTTTGATGATATAAAAGAGTAGTTAAAATTGATTACTTAAGAAAGGGTAGTATAATGGGATTTTCGGTTGCATGAAATAGTTAGTTCTAGAAGGAAATTTTGATACCCACAAGACTCTCTAGTACACAATTTCGTTTAGCTATATGAGTAGCTTCTTATGGTTAACCCATCTATCTGTTCAAACCACACTCAAGTCTCTGTCTTCTTCTCCTTTTACCCCTTCTTACCACTACCCAATGATCATGAAGGCGACAAATATTGATAGACTATTGTTGAAGGCATTGATTTTTGATAACAATAGCGGTACTTGGAGCAACAGAAGCGGAATAGACGATGATGGTGCTAGCAATGTTCGACAGGAAACAATTGCATATGAAGGAGACACAATTGTGTCCTGGATACACTTACCTAGTTTAGGTTTTCGTGATGGCTTCGTAGGTCTCAACCTGTGCAAGCCAAGTTTGGATAATAAAATTATCAGGATTGAAAATTGGACTAAATGCATATCAAGTAGAGCTAGGCTTTTGTAGGCTTGACTTATCGGGTTTAACTCTAACATATTCGATATAAGCACCAAATAGTTTTTGATAAGTAAGAGGCTTAGCTGGGTAGGTGATGTTGGACACTTGTGCAATTGTCGTTCCTAGCATGACATGAGGAATTAAGCAAGCAAGTTTGATTAATAATATGAAAATATTTAGGCTCTCAAGACTAGCATCAGACAATATTCATAAACAAGAGGATAAACAATTATGATAGGGAAAAGACGAGTACGAGCAATGAGTACTCGAACCTTCAGAATACTGAACAGAGATGACCACCGTTTGGGTGTTGAGAAACTCCCGACCCATTCGATTTTAGCCTTAGTGAGACCCAAAAAATTTGTTGAAGCATCTAGCAGGAGAATTCAACCAGAGTAGTGCAGTGGAAGTTGGATATGTATTATTCATGCAAAATTGGAGTACACGTGGTCCAACGACTATTAACATTTACTAAAGTTTTCTTCATCTAGGCCTTCTCGAATGGAGTCAAGAATTTTCCTACATGGGGACTTCGATGCAGGACTATTCATGGGTCAATTGGAATATTTTTCTGTAGGCACTTAAAGTACCAAAGTTTGAGCTATTTTGGCCAATTGGGGGATCTTTAGGCATTATTAGTCATCATAGTTAAGTCGTTTTGTTAATTTAGTAAGTTAGAAGAGTCTTTTCAATTTATTTAGAATTTTGTAGAAAATTTGAAGACTTTTTTAATGCGTTAGTATATATGTAAAGTTTTGGGTCAAAGGGAAGTGGGTGCATTTAAGTTTGGAGGACGCATGGGAGTTGTTAGCTAATAAAACATCACTTAATGCTGTTTGGGAGAGGGAGTATTAGAAAAGAAGAGGGAATTGTCTAGCTATTCCATGAGAAATAACTCAAATAAGATCACTTGGTTCTCTCCCGAAGTGGACCCCACCCATGGGAAGAGAGGCCACAAAAATCCTATTACTGTCACGTCTTTACACACACACACACAATTCTATGAGCCATCCTCCTCCTATGGAAAGTGAAGCTTACTTTACTTTTTCTGCTTTTGTTTTTCTTTTATTGCAGAAAACAGCTCACATATTGAATATAAAATAAAAAGAAGAGTTAGATTTGTATTCCCTTCAGTGTAATATAATCCATGTTATTAGCTTTGGGTCTTTATTTTTCAATATATGGAGTCCACACATTGTAGATAGTTTCTTTTAATAAGAAAAGAGTTGCATTGATGATTTTGGTTTTAGAAGAGTCGATTGAGCCTTCTTGTCTATCTGTTTCTCCGGATGGCTTTATGAATTGTATCAGTTATACCTTTTTCTTGCATCATTAGTTAGTTTATGCTTGTTTTTTGGATGGCATATTTTGTATGTGCATTGTACTATGGAGAACCCGACAACTATTCAGGGATATGTGGATTTTTTCGAACTTGTAAACCTGTGGTGAGAATTACCTAATCTTACACTTTACTTATTCCAAGGGGGAATAGGTTAGAAGTAGGTTCAGTTCACTGTAATTTATAACTTTGATGTCATGGCATCAAACCCAACTTGCTAAGATAAACTTTACCATGGATTCTAATGATACCTTGTAACGACAGATATTTATGAGACATGAAGCCATAAATATTCGTATGTCTTTTAGATGTACATTGCTTGAAGTGAACTCGTGTTGCTTTGCATGAATGACTCGTGAATAAACTGATACACAATAACCCAGAATTGTAAGCCTTTAAAATAAACTGCATGTAAATTCAAAGCACACCAACAGTAGCTGTTCTTGATGTGATGTGCTTTTTATGCTCTTAAAACCACTGCATAGCTTCTTGGTTTAAGGTTTTATTTGTTAATCTATTGCTTCAGGCGACCTGGTGGAGATCGGATATATGGTGTTTTTGATAACCAGCTTCCTGCAGCTATGAAAAAGCTCCCATTTGATAGGCATCTTTCTTTACAGAATGTCCGAAAAGTAGTTTCGGAGGCAGATGGTTATCAGCCTCATTTGATTGCTCCTGAACAAGGATATAGAAGGCTTATAGATGGCTCTCTTGGCTTTTTTAAGGGTCCAGCGGAAGCCTCCGTTGATACTGTATGGAATTTTACACACCAACATTTTCTCTGTTTTTTTACTTATGGCCATATTATTTATCTGATCAATATTACCTCTATTTACCTTGATGCATTCTTTGTTAATCTTAAGAAGATTGGGGTATATATGCTCCGATTTCAACACTAATAATGTTTTACTTGTGTGTTAGGTTTCATGCTCTAAGCATTTCATAACATATAAAGTTTGGGAGTTATTTAGAATCATGTATTTTATATACTAACTTATTTGTCAGTGGTTGATAAACCCGAATAGCTATGGCATAAAAGCCTTCAATGGGGAAAGAGCTCATTACATGTAGTATCAGCAGGTTGGGTTGTGTTATTTAGCTCTATATCCTAAATGCACTTCTACACTCAGCAGTGTGAACTATACTGCTAACTCATGCCCAACTTGTCTAAGGAACTTTAGATTCAGCTATACAGAAGTTTTCTTTTTTCCTTTTATTTGTAAAAAGGAGACGATAATGTGAATATTCATGTGTATATTAAACTGATAGGTATATTATCTTGGGCATGTCTGCAAATGATTTGAAGCTTATACTAGGCATTTTGCATAGATTGTGATTTTTTTTCCTCAGCATCTCTGTACCAATGTTTTAATTGTTCAATAACTATGACTACTTGCCATATATTTATCAATTCTCATCGACCTCACTTATGCTTTATTCTATAAGGTCCTGAATGTGTCTGTGTTCCTGGCTATTTTGATGCCACCTCTCGTGGAAGGCAATCTTCTCATGGCAATGAACAACGAAATTGTTGATGCTCAGACTAAAATCAATTATTAACTATTAAGGCAATGTAACAGAGGTCCCACTGCTTAAAAGAAGAAACATGTCCCTTTGACTCCACCAAGATATAGGGCACCGATCTAGGGAGTGCTTGAATCAACCCTTGTACCTCCCTTCTGCACTATGATGATCATGGTGTAGAAGTATCTGTCGCCGCTTAGAATAAGTGGATTTCTTTTTTTTTTGGTACAGCAGAATAAGTGGATTTCATTAAGATAAATCCACTCTATATTGAGTGCTCAACCTTATTCTTTTTCACTTACAAGTCTTCAATGTTCTTGTGCATGTCACATGTATCCCTAAAAGTAAGGGTGTTATATCCCCAACTTTTGGTGCACCCTTGCTTTTTTGTTTCTTTCAAAACTACCTAAATCACTCTCAGATCCTTCCAACTCTATTATTTCAAAACCCTTAGCCATATTCCTTCTCCTGTTATTGCCTCAACCCTTTCTCTATTCGTGAGACCCATCACTAAATACTGTCGATAGTCATGAAAGTTTACCCCTGATCCCTGATTTATTCTTTGTTTTCTCTTCTATTCATTGTCATTGACCTCTGAGTAGGTACCTGATCTGAGCATCCCCAAATAGTGGGGCCTTTCTCCCTTTTGGTTACATTCGTACTTGTCCCATTTGAGTACATTAATGCTAGTATGTTGAACTCTGTGTCTATGCTCTCCTTGACAATTTCTCAACATTCTACTCATCGAGGATCTCTTTCATTACCTTCCTAATTAGCTCGGGCACCTTAGTCCATTACTCCAGCTTATATCCAACAATAATGTGATTTTTTAACTTGGAAACACCCCCTTTCATCCTAATGTACTCACAATATTCTATCTTGAATAAAATATGTATTCTCCTATCTCTGCGTACTCTCACCCAACATTCTTGCTTCTTGGAAACACTATAAGCCTATATTTATGCACACTATGAAACATGGTGAATTATGATAAGAGACGGATACAATTCTCATATAAATCTTTCCTTCTACCCCTCTTCATCTTGATTCTTTCCTAGTCCAGAGGAAACCTTGGAGGGTTGCTCCCCAGTTCCATGCAGTTAAACTTCGTAACCAACCAGGTATTAACCGCGTAACCAACCAGGTAGATCCTCCTACCATCCAACTAGCCTCTTATGTTTCTTCGCATGCCTTCTCTTTCCAAACTACCTTATTCAAGTTTTTCCTATAATGTCTGAGGGTTGCCGCCAGATTACAGTTGGCCAAAAAATTCTTGTCAATCTTCCTTATAGGAGACCCCATTTTGATGGGATAAGACTTGGATGATGATTATAATGGCTATGCTATCAAAATCGGGACTAGTCGACAACTAGTCCCCGACTAGTCCCTAGGCGACATTTTGTCGACCGACTAATTCCAATTCTTTCATAGCTGGGCGGAATCCCGACTAGTCCCTGAGTAGCGACTAAGACTAGTCCTTAGGCGACATTCTGCAAGCAATTTTTTTTTGCAATGTGTCTTTACAAGCAATTTTGTTTGGATTTTTTTGCATTGTCTCGAAGTCTTGAGTCGCAACTATGGCTCTTCCCTATAATCATCTGTTGAGGACCTGAGAAGATAAGATAAAAACATAGAAAAATAATTATTGTTTATTTGTTGATATCTATATAACCCTATAATCAAAATTGGGGTTATTCACAGATTAAACATCAGAAAACAAATATTGTGATAATTTCTTAGTTCTGAGTCTTCTGACATGGGCATGAAGCCAATACAACTGTGTTTTATTATTTATGTATTTATACATATGCTGTGAAGTGTGAAGGCATCCTTGTTATTGACCGACTAATATTATATACTTATTGACATCTATGCTAGTTCATATATCACATATGTTTAGGGAGGGGGGAGGGGTTAGAATAAGTTTTGACCGACTAGTCCTAGTCGCCTCTTGGCCAACTAGGGGACGACTACCGACTTTGACTGCATAGAATGATGGTGTTATGAAAATCAAGCGTGATAAGAACCAAATTAACAAACAACTTTTCTTGCTTATGATCCCCAATTTTTTTCCTAATTTACACCCCCAAAGTAAAGATTGAGTTAAGGATTTAATAGAGCTATTGAGGTGTCATATCTCACACCCAAAGCAAAGATTGAGACACTCTTTCCTATAAGTGGGAATACACTTACTCAACCCAACTCATCTCCCTATGGTGGTGGTGGCAATGGGAACAATCCATTGGGTGAGGATCCCAGATATGAGTATCCATTTGAGTTGGATTCTCTCAAAGATGTCGATGATATCCTCTCTGCATTGCTCCATGATGATCTTGAGGTTTTTGGAGTTATCATGCTTGGTCCCCAATTCCATATACATCTAGTTGGCAGAAGAGGCCACCATCTCTTTGATGATGACAATGAAATGAGAGAAGTGGGTAAGGAGCTAAGAGGGTGGAGAAGAGGTCTTGTATGGCGCAAAGAGGAATTTGGTGGATTGTGATATGGATAAGGTTTGGGTTGCATTTGTGAATTGTGAGCTAGGGAGAGTATGATATGTTGCTTAATTCATGGGGTGGATTCAATTTATGATGATAATTAGAAGAGAGTAATATTAGACTTGGAGTCTGGACTTGCAAAATCATTCTAATTATTGGTAATCTTATGAGTCACATCATGAAATTATTGGAGAGGGTGATGGAACAAAGGTTAAGAAGACAATAATTTTGGATAATCAATTCGGATTTATGTCAGGAAGGTCCACAGTGGTGGCGATTTTCTTGCTGAGATAAATTATGGAAAGATTTAGAAAAAAGAAAAAGAATTTACGTATGGTTTTTATTGACATAGAGAAGGCTTATGATAGAGTATCTTGAGATGTAAATTGGTGGACTTTAAGAAGGAAAGGGTGCCTCAAGGTTATATTGAAGTGGTTGAAGACATGGATGAGGGATCAATTACTAGCGTCGGAAATAACTATGGCGAGACAAATGAATTTCCAGTAACTGTGAGACTCCACCAAGGGTCAGCTTTAAGCCCATATCTTTTTAGTTTTTATTATTGTCATTGATGAAGTCACTGATAATATTCAAGAACTACCATGGTTTATGTTATTTGCAGATGGTATAATCTTAGTCGATGAGGAAGGATGGGGTTAAATGCTAACTTGGAATTGTGGTGGAAGACTTTGGAAGATAAATGCTTAAAAATAAGTTGAGCTAAAACAGAATATATAGAGCACAATTTTAATGCAAAATAATCCAAGAAGTACAAAAATTTGATTGTTTTCGGTGTATTGGGTCTGTCATACAAAATAATGGTGAGATAGATGATATATCCAATATGATTAGAATTGGTTGGATGAAGTGGAGAGGGGCCTCGGGAGTGTTATATAATCAACGCATGCCTTTAATACTTAAGGGTAAATTTTACAAGACAACAATAAGACCCGTAATGCTATATGGTTCAACATGTTGGCCCTTAAAGAGAGCTCACACTCATAAGATGAGCGTGACAACGATGAGGATGTTGAGGTGGATGTGCAGAAAAACTAGGAGGGATAGAGTGAGGAATGAGTGTATTAGAGAAAGTGTTGGAGTGACACCCGTTGATGATAAGATAATGGAGAATAGAATAAGATGGTCTGAGCATGTACAACGAAGAGCAGAGGTGGCCTCGATAAGGAGAGGTCTCATATTAGTATAGAAGGTCCAAGGCAGAGGGTAAAACCTAGAATAACATTGATGAAAGTTATTAGAAAATACATTGAAAAACTTTCATTGACAATAAATATAGCCCTAAATAGAAATGAATGATGAAGGATTTATAAAGTCGACCCCATATAGATGGGAGTCATGGGACATAGCTTGATAGTTATGGTTTTATGGTGGAGTCTGGACTTGCAAGTGTTACAAGAGAGAGAGAGAGAGAGAGAGAGAGAGAGAGAGAGAGAGAGAGAGAGAGAGAGAGAGAGAGAGAGAGAGATAAATCGCTTTCCAACTCAGCTTTCACTGGTTTCTATTGTGAAGGGAGCTGATTGCATCACGGCTCGTTCCTTGATCCTATGCATAAACCTCCTTCATTCGTCACAACACAACAAAAGGGACCATTGCACGTAGCGTATGGCCATCGCCACACCACAGCCCTTCGTGGGTTAATCGTGTGGTACATACGCAATCATTTCTCTCTGTTAGTCGTGGATAGGAAAGGAGTGAGCCCATGTTTTCAAATACATAATGGAGACCCCTTTTCTTGTGGGTTCCATACCATGCATCGCCCCAGTGATATCACTGCTTGCGAGAATGCCCCAACAAAAGTACTTATATAATAATTGTGTGGGTTTTGCAGATGGATCCCCAATCCTTTATGGAGTGGGTCTAAAAAAATCGTATTTGGTTCATGTGGTGCTTCTCTAATGGCCACAACATTAGAGTTTTGTTGGTCTCTCTCTAAAGACCTAGTCTCTCGTAATTATGGGGCATTGAACGTAGTTTTTAAAACTTTTATTTTCATATTTTCTTCTGACTTATTAAGAGGAACCCTTGGCCTTCTTGTATATCATCTCTCGTCACCTTTTTTTCTTTTTGATTGGTGATTCATTTACTTCTCGACCGAGGCAGTGGATTTTCTGCCTGGGGGAACTAATACTGGAGCATCCGACAAGATATGAGCATGCTCAGATTTTTTTGGCTTAGGTATGACCCTAGTCCCTTTCCACTCAGTCTTTGCCGGTTTCTATTGTGGAGGGGACTAGTTGCATCACAACATCGTAACAGTTCCATTATCTTGTGGACGGGCCTCCTCTAACTGCGTCACGACAAAAGGGAACAACGTGCGCCAGGTATGGCCAACGCTATGTCACAGTCGTCCATGGGCGAATGGGCGATCCACGAGTAATATTCTCTCTATTAGTCATGGGTAGGGAGGGAGAAGGCCCACGTTCTCAAACATCATGATGGAGATCCCTTTAATCGCAGGTATTCCATACCGCACACGATCCAAACGTCATCACAGCTTGCGTGAGATGCCCAAACAGTAGTAGCAAGCAAAGGATAGGGTCCATGCATCACAACCATCCAATGACTCTTATAGAAGAACCCTGAGGGTTTTGCAGATGGATCCCCAATCCTTTAAAGGAATAGGTCTCAAAAATCATCTTTTGTATCTTCTGTGCTTTTGTGATCACTGCAGCATTATAGTTTTGTCGGTTCTCTCTCTAAATGCCTAGTCTCTCTTTGAGATGGGGCATTGAACATTGTTGTTAACAGTTTAATTTTCAGATTCCTTTTTGACTTGTTGAGAAGAGGCATTGGCCTTCTTCTTTATCCTCTCTCTGTTTCTCTACCCCTCTGTCTCATGATTCGTTGGTGATTGATTACTTTTGTCTGCCGGCTCTGGTTTGCGATATCACTAATACATGATGAGAATGACTTGGGGGTGCTATCTTAAAAATCAACAAACTTATGTGAGAAGAAATGCACGATATATGCTAGCACTGTATATGTCATCTAGTCCATTGAACACCAAATTTATAAACAATACTCTGAAATGTTAAATTAATCCTAGGGTTTATCTTAGAATTAGATCTTTTAGTGCTTTAGTGATTATTTTATGAATATAAGTGACAAATCATGCCTACACTCTTGATTGGTTACATGAATTGCCGGTAAATCAAAAAGCATTTGGAACAGATAAAATCATAGCATCGCAGTTAATAAATCCAAAAATCTATTATGTGATTAAATAGGAGCTTCTTGGTAGAAGGTTCTCGAAAAAAAACTTCCTATCTCTTATAATATTAATTTAAAGTTATTCTGTTGATTATTTGAAGTATGAAAAACTATGCTTCATCGTTTGTTCTTTTTTTGATTGATTACTTCTGGGAAGTATTTGGGGAAACCCACTCCCCAACCCTTCCATTTTCATCACTGGTTTCATGCATAATCAAAGGTTTCATAGAAAATTATGAATTTTGAAATAACTCATTTTTATATGAACTTAAAAAAACACAACAATTACAATTGAATTTTTCTCACCTTATTCGATCACATTATGACCTGTGGTTTGACAAGATTTTGTCTGTGATGAGTATATCGGACCTCAGTAATTTTGGAGATAAAAATGGTACATTGACTTTCCTAATAAAGATCACAATGAGGCAAAGAGCCAAATTTGTTCATCAGAACAATACATAATTCATATTCCTGAGAGCAAATTATATATAAGAGGTGATATATAATTCATATTACTGAGAAAATACATAATTCATACCTCTAATCTGTATTGATCGTACGAATGTATCCATTCTAATTCATTTTCCCGATCCATTCTAATTCATTCGTACGATCCTATCTAATTTATTCGCAAGATCCATTCTAATTCATTCGCACGATCCATTCTAATCCATTCGTACGAGCTATTCTAATTCATTCGTACGAATGTATCCATTCTAATTCGTTCGTACAATCAATTCTAATTCATTCGCACGATCCATTCTAATTCATTCGTACGATCCATTCTAATTCATTCGCACGATCCATTCTAATTCATTCGTATAAGCTATACTAATTCATTCGTACGAATGTATCCATTCTAGTTCATTCGTACGATCCATTCTAATTCATCCGTACGATCCATTCTAATTCATCCGTACGATCCATTCAAATTCATTCGTACGATCCATTCTAATTCATTCGTACGAGCTATTCTAATTCATTCGTACGAATGTATTCATTCTAATTCATTCGCACGATCAAATCTAATTTATTCGTACGATCCATTCTAATTCATTCGTACGAATTATGTATACATTCGTATGATCAAAATAATTCATCAGAACAATACATAATTCATACCTCTAATCTGTATTGTATACTGGAGGTGGCATCTTCCTGAGATTTTTAGGTAGTTGATTCCCATCTTGGACGCACTATATATATATAAGTTTATTTGCATATCTTAATTAGTTTTCCTTTCTTTGATCATTTTTTTTCTAGTTTTTGTTATCATCTCTTAGTGAGTATATATGCCTTTGGTGAGCTTGTGTGCCTCAACTATCTTCAAATCTTAGTAAAGGAAAGTTGGATATATCATCTTTTCTATTGATAGCGCTACAATTTTTTTTTTAATCTATTATCAGTATCAATTAACATTATGAGAACCCTACTGTCCATATGAGCTTATATTAAACATCACTTAATGCATTATTTCTCGTTATTGATATTTTCCAGGTTCACTTCATCTTGAAGGAGCTAGTCAGAAAGTCTATAGGTGAAACTGAGGTTAGCAACAAATTCCTATAAAAGTTACCATAGGGATATGTTATGGATGCAACCCTTAATCTTTGATATATTGAAATAAGATTTGATTCGGTTATCATTGAAGTGGTTATCAAATATAATATACATTATCTTCTCAAAAACTAATTTCTTTTGACAATTGATTGTTGTTTCCCCTAGCCATGGTTATAAATAGAGCTAGTGTATGATATACCAGTTGCAGTTAGACTCATCGATTGCTAAATCTTTGATAGATGCTATGAACATCATGCACGATTATATGTTAGATTATTGTTCTTATAGAGGTATATATTTTTAATATCAAATGCTTGTGTTGTAAAATGTTGATAAAGATTAGATGGATCTTCATTGCAACTATCTTATGGACCTGCTAGTGATTATGAATTGTAGTTCCATGATAAAATTTGTATATTGCATATGGAGAAGTATCTAATAGATAGTAATGCCTTATTTAATTGACTTTTTACTACCATTATCTTATTTCACAATAATTATCTCTTAGTCATATAAAGACTTTAGATTCGTACTAGTTTATGTTAAGTGAAATGTAAAGTTTCGGTTAACCCACTGCCCTCATCGATCATGTTCTAGAACTCACGTACAAGAAATCAAATGTTTAAGATCCTACTAACATGTCGATTAAGTGGTTGCAAATGAGTAGACATTTTCCTTGAGATTTGCTTTAGATTGGGATTCACATGAATTATGCCATTTTTTACATTTATTTGAACTTATCCTGAATTGGGCTGTGTTGCCTAAATGCAATTTCAACTTCTGATGACTGGCTCTTCACGTTTAATAGGAATTAAAGCGTTTTCCAACTCTGCAATCTGATATAGCAGCTGCAGCAAATGCAGCCTTGGAAAAATTCCGGGAAGATAGCCGGAAGACTGTTCTTAGGCTGGTGGAAATGGAGGCCAGTTACCTTACAGTGGAGTTCTTCCGGAAACTTCCTCTTGAACCTGAAAAAGCTTCAGTTCCCACAGCCCCAACCATGGACAGATATGGTGAAAACCACCTCAAGAGGATTGGTAAGTTAGATGTTCTTGCACTGCCAGTATCTGCATAGCTTGTACTAACTCATGTTTGATTCAGTATTTTAAACGGTCAGACTAACGAAATGTACAGTACAATTAATATAGAGATATAGTACTGCATTTTTTTTGCTGTTTTACTTTTTCGTTCCCCTGTCCTTTTTCTATTTATTGTCAAATGCTGAATGGACTGAGACGGCAATGTACCAGACTATGTGATGGCCGAGAAGCCATGAATGCCATGATCTCGCTGCTAAGTGATAACATGACACTGATTGATTTTTCTCAGGTTCAAATGTGTCATCTTATGTTGGCATGGTATGTGAAACGCTGAAGACCTCCATTCCCAAAGCTGTTGTCCATTGTCAAGTACGGGAGGCGAAACGGTCACTGCTTAACTATTTTTATGCCCAAGTGGGGGGTAGGGAGGTATGTTTTATTGCAAGTTTCAGAATGGAACCAACTACTTCATCGATTGCTCGGCTTTTGTTTGATTTATTGTTCTTATCCATGCGACATGGTTGTTTTTCTCATTTTTTTGGAAACTATTAAATTAGTAATTTATCAAGTGATTTTGATGAACTTCCCATGAATCAAGAAATAAACTTATTCATGATATATACATCATTAACCAAACGAAGCCACATCAAGATAGGGTTGGTTATGGAGCAGTGGAGCACAACTCTGGACAAGGAGTCCCCAAGAAACGATTGAGAAAAAAATGTGTCAACTCATTCTCAACTTGAAAATTATTACTGTTAAGCCCTTCGATATACAATGTTGCCCCCTCTCTAACAACTTGAACTTTTAGAAGAATTGGTAAGTTAACATGGTATCAGAGTAGGAGGTTTTGTGTTCAAATTCCTGATGGTGCCTTTATACCTTGGTTTCCCTATATTCTCCCATGGCCATTTGTGCCCGTGTATTCCCGCAGTGTTTATTCCGCACTTACATTGTTGCCCCCCTCTGTAATAGGTCGAGCATTTAGAAGAGTTGGTAAGTTAACAATTACAATCGATAAACTTGCAGAATATAAATAAACTAGTACTAATCCCTAGCTTGAACGGATCGGGCACCGAATCCAGCCCCCCATAGTTTGAGAGAGAGCAAGAGCGACACACACACACACACACACACACACACACATAGAGAGAGAGAGAGAGAGAGAGAGAGAGAGAGGCTTCCATGTGGCACCAAATGCCTCAACTTTATTATAGTAGTATAGATAGATGATGTCCTATGGTGCTTTCTATTATTCAATTCTTTTTGTTGCCATTTGCATTTTTTCACATTGATTGTTCAATATTATCATCTCATTTTACTTGTTTTTTCCAAACCCATCCCGAACTTTTTACTCTGTTTTTGCTGTATTCGAATTCTCGTCCTAGTTGATCTATACCTGAGTGTGGAACTCAAATGTGATTTGGTCAAAGTAGAGCTGGCATTCGAGTTAGGGTTAGGGTTGGTGGGTTAGAATGGCTCAACCCCTAACCCTAACCCTAACCCACTTATTAAACAGGTCAATCATCCCAACCCTAACCCTAGGTGGACCCTAACTCACCTAACCCAATCAATTTGCACGGGTGGCATCAAGTCGTTAAGATGAAAGAGAGGGTACAATGCGCAATCAAGGACATCAGAAAATTGTTGGCCAAGTGTCTGATGTATTAAGTACTACTAGTATCTCTCTTGGAATCTTTAGGTCATCATAGGCTAATCCTACCTATCCTTGTAAATGTGTTTGTTCTATGTGGTGGTGATTGAAAATGTGTATCTGATCCGGCGTTGGTTTGCTTCCTTGCTTCAGAAGAAGCAGCTCGGGGCGATGCTGGATGAGGACCCGGCTCTGATGGAGAAGAGGGAAGGCATAGCTAAGCGACTCGAGCTGTACAAATCAGCTAGAGACGAGATCGACTCGGTCGCATGGAAATGATATCGAGGCGAAAACAATGCGATGCATGTCCGGTACGTACACAGCAGCGGCCTCGTTACCTTGCGATTCCTTTTCCAAATCGTATAAAAACAATAGGGGACATTTTTTGAAGAGCCAAAAGATTTTTTTTTTTTTTTTTGTATTTGTTGATTCATTTGTTTGGTTCTAATTCTTACTATCATTTTGTTGCTCGAATCTGCAAGGCAAAAGGATATACGTTTCTCCAATATATCTTTTAAGTTGTGGGATTTCATTTCTCAACCAAACTGTTAGGGGTTGTAAATCCCACTGCATCTCCCTCGTCCTCATGGTGAAAGCATGTGCCTGTATGCAAAGGCAGACGTGGCGAGATTTGTAAATCCCTGGGCACCTGGTGGTTATATGGGAAGAATATTGGAATAGGCACATTTTCTGGGAATTCCAATTCCCATGAAATGGACACAGGGTGTAGTGAAGCTTGGATTCTGTGTCCCAAGCTGGCCTAGGAGTTCCTCTCTTTCTGTCTTCCCCCTTTGGCCAAACCTTGCCAACGCAGAGTAAGTGTGGTTTCACATTCTGTAAATCGCGGCCTACTCAGCCAACCAGTTTTCCAACTTTTCCTTCACCAACGTTATGTGGCACGATCATAGCCGTCTGTTGCACCCAGCCCCAACTGGTGAATCGCACCCACTTCCGATCGGCAGGCAAGGGACTGGTGATTGGGTGCCAGTCAGGTTGATATATTGTGACATGTGGGCGACGCAAGTTGAAGCGGCTAAATGACAGCAATTGCGGTTTCTTCCCAACGGTTAACCTGTTGTTTCCCTCTCCGGAGGTCAGCGTATAAATAATGTGGTGCACCTGTTTGGAAAAAACAAGGCTTTGCGCTCCTGTGGTTGGCAGGCTTCGATCCGTGGTCTTTTTTGTGCAATAGTACTTACAGGTGCCACTCTAACCACAACAGGTATGACCTTTAAAAAAAAAAAAAACTAATTGACAAGTTCATACCTAGGGGTGGCAATGGGTCGGGTTGTGTCGGGTTCGTGTCATGTCGTGTCCAAAACCCCCGGACCCGGACCCGACCCGTTTAACTAATCGTATCTAGATCCTAAATCCATACCCGACCCGCTAATAAACGGGTAGATCCGATGAGACCCGGTAAGACCTGTTTACCACCCGGGTCTATTCAGTTGACCCGATCCGACCCAATCCGACTCGACTCGACCTGAGCCGAAAGACCCGCTGGTATTATATATTATAGTATCAGATTGTGGGTAGACCCGACCCGACCCGTTGAATACTAAACAGGTCTTCCTCGGTCTTCCGTGTCCAGACCCTAAACCTAGACCCGACCCGTTTATTAAACGGGTCTATCATGTCGACCCGTTTACAACCCGAACCCGTTTAGCCCTGACCCAGACCCGCTAACTTCGTGTTGGGTCTGCTGTGTCGGTCCGAAATTGCCAGCCCTATTCATACCTTTCACCTTAAAAATCCTAAAGAAAAACTATGCATAAAAAATCCATAATAATCAGAATTCTTTTGTTCTTAGACCTAGACATGTTAAAAAAGAAAACTACAGGAGGGTTTGGCATCATTCCGGATAGTCTGAACCATCGAATTACATTAGAAATAGTAATCGACGGAAATACCATCTTCTGGATGAGGATTATGCGGAACATCTGTTCCTCATGCCAAACACCCCCTAAGTTTCCCCAAGTTTTCTTCCACCTTGTGGGGCCCATTCCTTCACCAAATTTATAAACCCTGTAATTTTCTTTCCATTTTCTAGTGTTCCAACAGTAGGATAAAAAATTTACTGTTTTCTTTTTAGCCCGTCAATTAGTGGCACTGATGTGAGACACGTAGTGAACCAAGCATGAACGGCCACGATGAACACAAATCTGTCAGAGAAGGAAAAAAAAAAGAGAGACATTTTTTTTTTTTTAAGAGCAGGATGACATCTGTCATATTGGGAGACGGTTAGGCTAGGGGTGCCAATGGGTCGTGTTGGGTCGGGTTCGTGTCGTGTTTAGTTTCAGGTCGTGTCCAAAACCCCTAGACCCGGACCTGACCCGCTTAATTAATCGTGTCTAAATTCTAAACCTGTACCCGACCCGTTTATAAACGGGTAGACCCGATAAGACCCATTAGACCCGTTTACCACACAGGTTTATTCAGTTGACCCGATCCGACTCAACCCGATAGACCCGCTGATACTATATCGGATTGCGGGTAGACCGGACCCGACCCGGTGAATTTTAAACGGGTCTTCCCGGGTCTACCGTGTCCAGACCCTAAACTCGGACCCGACCCGTTTATTAAACGGGTCTATCGTGTCGACCCGTTTATGATCCGAACCCATTTAGCCCTGACCCAGACCCGCTAACTTCGTGTCGGGTCGTGTCTGCCGTGTCGGGTCCGAAATTGCCAGCCCTAGGTTAGGCAGACCCCAACCTCCGCATTATCAAATAATATAATAGGGATTCAGAGTATGAATCCACTCTAAAGGAGGATTACAAAAACCATACACGAACAAGCGTCATGTAGTTTTTCTAGAACACCCTAGCATTCCTATCGAAACACAATATCCATACATATCCGCCAAACAAGCACCATTCGTACCCGAAAAATGCTATTCAGCCAGAAGGTTTTCTCGATTCCACCAGCCCGATTGACTTGACAGTATACAACTGGTGGCTGAAACCCACTAGCGACGTTTAAATCGTTTACACCACCAGTTGCACTCTGCCACGTCAATCGGGATGAGCGGAATCGGGAAAACCTTCGGGCTGAATAGCATCTCTCTTCGTACCCTAGAAACCACCCATAGGGATCATCGAGGGTGGAAGCCCAACCCGATCAACCGCCTCGTTGCTGCCCAAAACCGGTCATTGCCACCTTTTTCTTGCTACAGTGTTGAAAGAGAGAATCATACCTTAAACCCGTTACAAACTTGGATCCAGACCCGTTTAGTAAACATGCCCGTTAAAATCCATTTGATTTCATTCATCCATATCTTTGTACCCCGCGCTAACCAATCGGCCCAGCTGCAACAGAATTATGGTTTTGCCCCTGGTCTGCCTACATCAAGTTGGTATCAAAGCTCTGGAAATCATGAAGTTCCGTCACGATGACCTGTCATATTTTTCTTCTCTCCCAATATTTCATTGTTGGTGATAGTTCCAATCATTTCCTATGATCGTTCCTATGGTCGACATGTTCCCTATCGGATGACAGGATACTCCCACATCAATGAGCACGTGTCCTTCCATCGTTTTGCACTCCTAGCCACCACTAGAGCTTGGGATGTACATCATTACTCCTACATCTATGCATCCCACCGCCGCACGACATCTCTGACGATGATGCTCTCATCAACGACCAACCCTCCTCCGCCTTGGGTGATAGCTGCCTCAGTTGCTGCATATCTAGGTAGTGTCTGGTGACAATGAACATATATCGATGGAACGAGGAGGGTTGGCCGTCATCAGTGTGGGAGGAGCACATCAGTGCCATTAATTGATGGTAATGGAGGGGGCGACAAATTGAGAGTAGTTGAACCCACATAATACGTAGGACTTGTTTGGTGGTTGTGTTTTCAGCATGTGATTTTGAAAATACATGTGCAAATAGTTTAGGATTGTTTGGTTAATAGGGTGTGACGTGGTAAATAGATACACACTTACTAAATTTGTACAACTTTTGCATGTAAAACTGTGCAAATAAAATTTCACCCAATAACATGAAACTTTAATTGCACATGGTACATGTGCAAACAGATATACACGCATCATTTGCACAGCAACCAAACAACCCCATAGTGTTCCTTACTCATGGAGACCTCTTCTTTCCCCCCTTCTTTTTAGGGGGATATCACATTTCTTTAAGCTAGATATGCCCTAAGATGAAAGAGTATGATCAAAAATATAGTTCTAAGTGCTATTATTGATCCTTTTATCTAAACAATTTAGGAAGAACATCCATAATTTTGAAACCCTAACCCCGATCGTGAGAGATGATAGATAATGAAAAGAAAAGAAAAAACACGGGACAATCAACCAGAAGCTGATAGCAGAGCGATGTAAGATTTGTGGGAAAACCCTCCCGAGGGCCGCACCAAAATCCATTATGCTCTCAGGCAAAAACAAATAACAATAGATACAGAAAAGACGGCGCCACTAAACAGCCTTATACAGCTAGGGCTACCCAATAGGGACCAAATTACAAAAATACCCCCCAATGGCCTCTCTAACGCCCTGCGGAATGTCCAATTGGATTCTGCTCCAACCATCAGGCTCAACACAACTCAACAATTAGATCTACTATAGTCTGCGCATTTCAGAGTTGTGTATAACCGAGAGGAGAGTAGTCTTTCGGATTATAAGTAGATGAAGTAGATGAGGTAGTGTAGAATCGGGCAGCCTATTTCTCCCACAGTGCCTACTTGATCAGTCGAAAGAGAGTAGTAAAGTTGCTGAGGGATTCTTGATAAGGTTCAGATTGGCACTTAATCTCAGTGGTATCACTCATGGCTAAGTTGAAGATGGTAGGGTTTAGGGTTTTGGACATCCAACAAGGAAACTTCAATGAATCACGCGATTATGATAAAAGTATACTTTATACGACCATCGGAGAGTATACAACACTTTCAGATGCAAACACAGAGAAATCTCATATACTAACAGCCTGATGCTTATTGAGAAAAAGACTCACCAGAAAAGCCGAAGGCAAGGAAATGAAGCGAAGACAGGAGCCACACAGAGATCAGCAACGAAAAATCGCAGAATGCTCTCAAATCTGTTATCAACATGCAGAGGATTGATAAGAGCCAAGTCATTGATCTGCCTCCAGTCTGCTCGCCAAACAAAGCTCGTGAAGCTCATTCAGGATCCACTCCTCCCCGGTACGACCACCCAATACCAGAACCCTGGTCCCTCCAACCACACAAGTGCTATGACCCCACGCGAACTTAGGGGGCTCCCCTGGAACATTGAGTATCCTCCATGTCGGTCTCTCTTCGGAAGGATCCAGAAGAAAGAGCTGGGTTGGAGAGTGCAACCCTGCGACCGAACCACCGAACACGATGATCCGTCCACAAGGCAAGCTCACTGAGACATGATCCAACCTAGGAGGGGGAGTGACACCAGGGATCCCACTAGCCCCCAGCTGCCTCCACTGGGGCTCGTCCTCCTCCAAGTCGATGGTGTACGAGTCGCACGACCTGAGCCTCAAAGAACCACTCTTTGCCAGCCCTCCAAACATCAGAATCTTGGTCCTCCCATACACAGAGAGAGTGTGGCCCAATCTCGAGGGAGGGACCCACGACGAATGTATCTCCCTCCATGCCGGCCTCTCCTTGGTGAGATCCAGCAGAAAGGTGTCGCTGAGAAGAACTCCGGAATCCGCACAGCCACCCGTCACGACAAGCTTCGAACCGTCGACTGTGCACGAGCTGTGCCAGGATCTCGGTACAGGAGGGGTCTCACCTGCTGCAACTTCTTTCCAGGCCGGCTGCTGGGCATCCAAGTCCAGCACAAAGACATCGTTCAGCAGCCCTTGCTTCCCGTACCCTCCAAACAACACCAGCCACGACCCGTTTAGGCACGACATCGTGTGGCCCCACCTCCCAGGAGGAGAGGAAGTCATGCTCATCCGACACCATTCTGGATTCTCCACCTCGAGATTGAGGATGAATGTATCGTCCATCGGCTGCATGCCAATCCCCTCCCCTCCGAAGAGAATGAGTCGGTTTCCGACTGCACAAGCACCGTAGTTACAACGAGACGGCTCAACTCGGCCTCCAACGGTGAATTTCTTCCACAAAGCGGCCTCAAGTGTGGTCAGTTCCCTCGCCAGTCGGCCCCACCCTAAACTCTTGGTGCTCAATTCCAATCTACCGGTCACTTCCTTCCCCCACGCATTCTGGCAAACCATCTTCCGCAGATACTCATTCTTCGTTAGTTGACGCATTCTAGTGCACACCGATCCGATAGATGCAACATCTCGCGGTGCCAAGCGTGATAAGATGTTATGGGCTAGAACTTCATCCGAGAGCTGGAGGATCCCACAATGGCTGGGATGTTCGGTATTGGAATCTTTTTCAGAAGTAAAAGAATTTGTATCCAACTGATCAGAACTGTGGTAGCAGGTCTGTTTGAAGATTGGGTATGACAAGCTATTGAGGTCCAAATTTGCTTCAGAGAAGAGCTGAATACCTATAATGTGAGTGACAAAACCATCATCCCCATGTATGGGCATCAGCCTTAGTCTGTTCACCAACGGGGTGCCATCCTTCCGGAAGTTGAGAAGCTCGCCTTGGAATTCTGTCCCTTCTTCGAGACATCTATGGATTTCCGAGACAACCATAGGATCCACCAAAGGGTGTCGTCTTTGTGCACGTGGTTCTCGAGACTGTAAAAATCGGCTGTAACAACAGTTTCCATCGTGAGCCAATAAAACTACTGAAGAAAAGATAACTAATCATAGGCTTAGGAAATTGAGACTAAACTGATAAGAATACTATTTTCATTAGGCTAAGCATCGACCCAATATATCGTATGAGCAAGAATTTTATTTAAATGCGAGACAATAAATCTCTATGCTAGTATTAGGTCTAGGTTCATCACAGAAGCCCTTGTCGTGAGCAGAGAGGACATGAAGATTTATGTAGTCCATGTCAAGTGCAGTAACTGAGAATTTTATTGCTGACGAAATGAATCAATAAATAATAATAAAAGGCAGGAAGAAATCCGAGAAAAACATGCAGATAACAGACCCCATCATACTTGTTTTTCGGACATATGATTTCAATTACCTAGATAGAAACTTTCAAATATGAAAAGAGAGGTCCTAAAGTTTGGATGACTATTCTATTATTCTCAACACATGACTCATGCAACTCCACTTATCTATGATTTTATAAGATGCATGTGCACATGTCATTGGATCATTATAATAAGTGTTCCTTCAACAACTTAATTTCAGATTTATTGAGATTCCTTCCCCTACTGGGGAGGTTAATTTTGGGTCAGCCAAGTGGTTTTTAAAACTACAACTTTTAAAAAACGAATTAAAAAATAATTTATTTGGAAGGAATGGACCCAAAACTTTTAATTTGGCAGCAACGGACTTATACAGCAGTTCAACTGCAGTATAAGAAAAAATAACCGTTTACTTCCCACGATACTATCCGTGAGCCTAAAGTCAAGACTAGTCGTTTGGGTCTTTATACAACAGCCAGACTGTCGTATTACTAGTTGTTGGTCTTTATCTGTCGTCTAAGGTCATACGGCAGCCAAACTGCCATATATCGGGGCACGCATCAGTTAAACCGCCTATACGGCAATTGAATTGCCGTATAAGTCCGTTGCTGCTAAATTAAAAGTTTTGGGTCCGTTCTTTCCAAATAAATTATTTTTTAATCTGTTTTTTCAAAAATGGCTGTTTTTAAAACATTAATTTTAGGCTAACCTGCAAACATAGAAAATCATAGGCCTATAGGGAAAATGGGTCAGTTAAACATGGCTAGGGATAAAGAAAGGATAAATCAATTTTAAAATTAAACAATTATAGTGAAAATGGGTCACTTAAACTTGCTAGAGAGGATTAACTACCAAACAACACCCTGAGATCCTCAATTTACGACAATCGCCGCCAGAATGGAATCACACCATTTATTTCCCACAAATTAAAATCATCTGAAAATTCAGTAACATTATGAACTTGGAATTTCAAATTTGGGAGCAATTGGCTAAATAATCGCGACCATGAGATCCAAATAGTAACAGAAATTGGAGTGATTCATGTGTTATTGAAGTGAGTGAGGGGTCTGTCATACCAGTTGCGGCCGAGGACCTCGGCGGCGC